>JACEII010000067.1:651448-664775 GCA_014332785.1 Antheraea mylitta | reverse complement strand
AAAAAGTTGAACCTTCATATCAAGGTAGGCCCCGGGGGGATTCGAACCCCCGATCTCCTGTTTACTAGACAGGCGCTTTAACCAACTAAGCCACGGCGCCAGTTATATGGCTTTATCAAATACAATGTTTCGACATACGTCGATGAGAGGTGACACCTATAATGAAAAATATTTGTTTAGTTTTTTTTTTCTGGTAAAAGTATATACTCAATATGAGGTTTATTGTTATATTTTGATTGTAAACAAAAGGCGTATGGTTTATGTGATACGCTTTGCCAAGTTTAATCCATGGTCAGTCCATAACTGATCATAATTACTATTACAAAATCATTCAGGGTCACTGATAATTATTCCTGAGAAAAAGATTGGGTGGGCATTTGAAGTTCCTTGTGAGCTTGTTTATATGTTGATGTCCGATTTAGAACTTAGCAAATATGTGTATTATCATTTTGTTTTCATTTTAAATTCCAAAAGTATTTTCTATTTTATATGAAATATTTTACAACAAGAGTAGCTATTTTGTGTTTATAAACAGCTGTTCTATATTTTTATTTCACACATTTCTTTTTCGAGCGATTCGGTATGCGTTGAATGACTTTTTGACAATTTAACGCAAGTAAACACTAGTTACTCGTGGCGGTATGAACCATCGCGAATGTTGGGTACACAGTCTCATTGATAATATCGACACTTATCAGTCAACCAATGACGTCCAACACTATTTTGACAATTAAAAATTACGGAGCCAACGTTCGTGTCACCGTGTGGACGTGACTTATTAGCTTATATGAATTTAGTGCTTAGAGTAAATTTTATGGTACATTCATTTGGCCTTGAGACAGAAGGTAAACAAAAAACTAGTCGTTCCCAATGTTAAAGAACCGTATGTCATTACGAATCCTTTTATGTCAATTGAAATACAAATCATGAGGTCAAACTTAGGTTAACCTTGGCTTTAAATATCACTAAGAAAAATGTTTAAAAATGGTTATTCAGAAGATTGACTTGTCACAATTATATATTATAAAATAAAATAGTTAACGTTGCTCGCTTTAAGCGTATGTGGCAGCGGCTCATGCCTAGGTCCGTTCTCTCGGCGTAGAGCCCTTCAGTGCGCTGCTCGCGCGATACAATGACACAAAATCTTACATCACTCCAACAACACTATACATATCACCTGCACGCATACACGCTTACACATGAAAGTGGAAGGGTTTTGTTTCTTTCCCTTTTTTTTTCTTTTTTTATATATATTTTGTTTTAGTCTGCAGAATCTTGGTCCGCACCTTTTGTTTGCTTATATGTAGTTTCTTTTTTTTTTTTTTTTAACGTAAAAATCGTATCCGTGAGCATTTTTATATATACATTATTATTATTAGTAGTTTATTAAATATTCACTGTTTAATTATTATTAACTTTTTTTTTTTTGTTTTAATGACGTTATTGTTTTTATAGCGCTTGCATTTCCATTCTTTATGGCCATTTTTAGGTTGTAATCCACAATATCCCGTGCCGGAGCGTCCACGGCCCGACGAATGAACCTACTTATCGCGTCGTCAGTCACATCGGTATAGTAGACACAGGTGTCGGTGTGCCTAAATATATTTCTTTCCCTTATCGAACTGAAATAGTTTGGAAAATTATCCGATACGAAATATATATTGCACCCTTAAGCTAGTTGCCCAAATAGAATCGGCTGAGTGCCCCAAGCACTCGCCTTAGTAGTCCGGTGAAGCGGTTAAGACCTTACTGAGTCAATAGCGTAGTCAGTTCGAAAAAAAAAGCTGTAAGCGTATGCCAAATATTAAAATATAACTAATGAAACAAATATACAAGAAAATGTGTGTATTAGAACACTTCGGTTAACAAAATATTAACGGTAACAAAAATGACAATATCAACAAAATGTACTGACAGTAAAATACATCCATAGATCGAAAAGAAGATGGCGGATATATTCGATTAAAAGAAAAAATAATATTTTGTTTAAAAAGTATAGATACATTCAGAACTATGTTACGTATTATGGTAGTGGTAGAGCCAAGCTGAAGCTATTTTTGTTTTCAGCACGAATGGGTCGGCTCGTCCGGGGAAGCACTACCCTCTCACAGAAAACCGACGTGAAGTAACAGTGCTGGCATTGTTGCGGTTCGTTTGGTTAGTGAGAGAGCCAGAGACCCGCTACCCTCCCTTTCCCCTTCCTCCTTTCCTTCCTGCCCCTCCCCCGCCCTCTTCCCAAATACAGCTTGGCAACGCACTTGCGACTCCCCTGGTGTTGCAAGTATCTATGGACGGTGGTGATCACTTAACATCAGGTGACCCATCTGTTCGTTTGCCTCCTATGATATAGAAAAAAAAAAACGTATTTATTTCGCAAATTATTTACCCAACTGGACTGCAGATGGAGAGTGATGTTTTCGGACTGTATGTATCGTAAGAACCACTGCAGGGCCATACGCCTCTTCCCGAAGGAAGGTATGAGCGTAATCACCACGACAGCCCACGACGCATTGGCGATTTCAAACTCTGAGAATTCCACAGTTCTATATTTTTTCCCACATACAAGTACTACAAGAACATTTCTCAGGTTCAGGTTTCCTCACAATGTTTTCCTTCACCGTCAGCCGATTGTGTTACCAATTTTAATTAATAAATGTACGTGAATTCCGAAAAATTTGTTGATGCATGTCGGGGTTCGACCCTGCGGACATCGAAATAATATTCCACCGGCCAAACCACTAAGCCTCCACGACTTTTAAATAATAAAAAACTTTTAAATGATAAATTGTAACGTGTATATTTCCCTATTTTCTGGCATGAGCCTGTGATTTAAACAGCTTGATGGATTCTACCAAATTTTGTGTTATCGTTTTTGTCTTATATGAGTGACATATGGCTGTATAATATTGAAGTACTGACCTGTGCAATTTCGTCTGCACAAAATCGATTATTACCTGTTTTAATTGTAATGTTATCCGCGAAAAATCTTAATAAAACTAAAACGCGATTGCAGCGACATCTACCGTTTTCAATTGTAAATCCGAACTATACAGGAACTCACTCAAATATAGTTGGTATATGAGGTATTTTCTAAAATAAACCTAAACCCATTCGCAGTAACGCCTACCGGGTTCAATTATGATAAATACTAACCTACATATATTGCCGATAAATGTCTTCCCAGTATTGGCGCTAAATTAATGTTTGTCAATTTAAATTATATTCCTTGTGATTAACTATTGAAAATAATTTTCCAAAATAAACATTATCTATAACACTGAGTGATAATATACCTTACTAAAATTGAAAAAAAATTCAAAATCGAATCGGTGGTACCAGGGATTTCCTGAATACAAAACGATAAAAATATGAAGTATAACTTAAACGTTTAGCTAATCTGTCTATATGTATCTATATATATCACATAGAAAATTCACCAACATCCGTCAAGAATTTCATTGAATACAAATTTTAGTCTTTCATCCGTTACCCTAGAGAACTTCTTGTGTTTTATGGGACAGAAAATATCCAAGTGGTGCGTGTTCACAGAGACAGATAGACAGTCAGACAAAAATGGTAAATAGACTATTTTTGACTTTTATATCAATAACATAGTTCACCTCGATTATAATTATCAAAAAATATTTAATGTTTTAAAGTTTTGACCTAGTTACAGTTTTATTATAGTTATAAGACACTACTTTGAAATGGAATTTTACGGAACTTGAATAAAACTAATGCGTTGCTCTGTAAAAATAAACGACATTTAAAGTTTATTATTCCACTATTTATCGCTTTTAGCTTAATCTAAATTTTATAATGATAACCACAATTACAGTTTTCTGTCAAATTTCAACATGACAACATTTGCCATGGAGCTATTATTATGTTAAAACGCGATTTAAAAAAATACATGAGTACCTGATCGCTGTTTTAATGACCAACAGCTGTAAAAAAATAGGTACTATATTTAAATACTATAGTTTTCTTACATAGTAATAAATAATAGAATATAAGATATTATTTACAATCGTTGTAGTTTGAAAATGAATCAATGAGAATAAAATGCTTCATAGTAAAAAACATACGTTAATAGAATTTAGCCGTTAGATTTTATACTTCTAACTAATTCAGATGATAGATAATTTCGCCATGTAACGACAGTTCGTCTTAGCGCAATCCTTCGTATGTCGACTTATTCGTATCGACGGGGACGTTGGTTCGAATCTCAGTTTTCACCCTTTTGTTTTTTTTTTGAAGATGCATAGCGAGATGAAATGTAGCTTAAACTTTTATCTAATCTTACTGCTTTATGTAACACAATGAAAAGTTACCAAATTCCGTCAAAAATTACATGAACTACAAATTTTTAAGTTTCATCCATTTTAAGTTTCATAACCCCTTGCGTTTTATGGGACAAAAAGGATCCTGGATGTAGCCTTGTAATATCAGTTATCAATGTGTTAAGTTTCGTTAAAATTGGTTCAAATTTCAGAGTAATGCGGGTTTAGATTCTAGACTTTAATCCTTTATCCTGAAGAACCCTTTGCGTGTTATGGGTCAGAAAACAATATTTGATGTAATCTCGTAATTATTAGCTAACACTATGTCAAGTTTCGTCAAGATTGGTTCAGTACTTTCAGAGTGATGCGTGTTCATAAGGACAGCCAGACAGACAGACAGACAAAAATTGTAAAAAGATTATTTTTGCCTTCTAAAATATATCGATAACATAGTCTACCTTGATTAAAATTTTCAAAAAATATTTAATGTACAGATTTCGACTTGTTACAGTTTTATTATAGTATAGATATGTGTGTATGTACATAAAAAAGATGTTTCACAGTCGAATTAACTTTTTCCATCTATCTATACATATAATAAGGCTGTCAATCTAACGTGTCTACTCGATTAGGCCTCCCACGGCAGCGGCTCAAGCCTAGGTTCGATCCCTCGGTAGGGAGCCTTTGAGTGCGTTGCTTGCGCGATACGGTGACACAGATATATACATCACCGCTACAACACTACACGATCACCCTCACACACGTGCACGCCTACACGCCTACACGCTTACACATGAAAGTGGAAGGGTTTACTTTTTTTCCATTATCGAACTGGAAAACTCTCAATTTTTCGATAATAAATATATGGAGGAGTTGTTGAGGCGTGTATGCTTGGTACACATATACGTTTCAACAACTCATATATATATGTATAGTTAGCTAGGTTAGCTAAGCTAGGTCGCGATTTTGCATGCAACAGGCAACAGCCAAGCCGAGGTGTGCCGTGCACCCTTGAGCTGGTTGCCAAAATAAAATCGGCTGAGTGCCTTAAGCGCTCGCCTTAGTAGTCCGGTGAAGCTGTTAAGACCTTGCTGGGTCAATAGCGTAGTTATTTCGAAAAAAAACCTAACATGTCTGTACTTTTAGATTTTCGTGAAAAAAAAAATGTTGTAGGTGTCTTGGAATTAGTAATAAAATACATTTAAATTATTTTTAGAAATGACTGTTTCTCTGTCTGTTTGTTTGACGACGTATCACGGTTAAAGTACTGTGTTCAAAATAAACCTTACCAAGTAAATCATAAAGCATATCCTTGAGTAACATTCTGGGTTTCGGTCTATCTAAAGTTATTGTAATTTTAATAACGACGCTACTTAAGTACTAGAGAAAAGTAGATAAGTAAATGGACTTAATAAACTGGCGCCGAGGCTTAGTTGGTTAAAGCGCCTGTTTAGTAAACACGAGAGCGGGGGTTCGAATCCCCCCAGGGCCTACCTTGAAATGAAGGTTCAACTTTTAAAATTGTAGTCAGGTGAAGCTGTTAAGACCTTGCTGGGTTAATAGACAGTCAGTTCGAAAAAAAAAAATGGATTTTACATTGAAATGATTTTATTAGTCACTGTTTTTTATACATCATATTCCACACGGACGGAGTTACGGGCACAGCTAGTATACGATAAAAATATAAAACAGATCGTGTTTCTTGATACGCGTTTTCTAAGGGCCTAAATTGAATAAGGTATTTTTGATTTTGATTATCCAGACCTTAGTGAAGTGGGAAGTGGATAGTAAATAAATGTAATGTGTGTTTCCTAGCATTAATTTCCGTAACTTTTAACAGATAAAAAAAAACTAGAAATATTTAACACTATATGTAGATTTCAAAATAGGCGTGCGTATAGTGTAGGCGCCAGAATTATTCGCGTGACGTCCATTGTAATGTGAGTCAGTCAAGTGTTCACACGTTTAAAATACGAATATAAATTAGTATCCTCACTTGAATCATCAGTTCGTAGCTCAAAGCGCTATTAAAAACTAAAATTTAAAGTATCCGTTATATGTATATAATACTAACTTCTCGCTATTTCGTCCGCGTGGAATAATTACTTTGGTCTAACTAACACGCAGCGGAAGCTTTCAAAGGGAAAAAAACCCGATTTTAAAACATTCTTCATTGGTACTCCGCTTCTATTGAGTTTATATACATTATATATAGCCTTCCTCGATAAATGAGCTATCTAACACTTAAAGCATCTTTATCTTAAAGGCACCCTATATATTTCCATACAAACTTTCATCCCCTATTTCTTATTGTTATTTTAAGCCCTTTTAGCTCTAAATATGACGATACTTCCATACAATTTTTCATCCCCCCCCTTTTAATCCCTTACAACCCTTTTTTCGCATTAAAATGTCCTTTTTTCAGACTCTAGACTATTTGTATACTAATTTTAATTTAAATCAGTTCAGTCGTTTTGGCGTGAAAGCGTGACAAACAGACAGATAACTTCTTTGGAATTTATAATATTACCAAGTATTACCTACAATTTATATATATTTTTTTTATGTGGCGGGTAATTCTTAGTAACCAATAACATGTTAAAATGTAGTATTTATAAAAATTTATTAAATTTTTACTAAGCAATTAGTTCGTGTACATGTTTACAATACATTCTATCATATAGAATCAATAGTTTTTATATTTTCATTACCGAGATATTTATAGTTGCTATTTTTTTCAATCACTTTAATATTTTCAAGAGCAGGTGTTTTGACTAATAACATTCATTTTATTTTATTCTATACGAATAAGGACCATAGATACTACTTTGTATTTTTTTAATTTCTATTAAGTATGTATTATATTATAATTTAATATTTTTGTAGTGTTTTTATATAACTTGTATATATAATACTAATACAATTTGTAATGATTATTGAGTCAGATTTTTTGTACTTGCTGAGTTATAGATTTTGCTAATCGCTTGCCGTAAAATATTAGGTCCCGATAAACTTACGAAACTACTATCTCTGTCAACAATGTGGTATCATGGTTTCTTGTTGATTATACAACATTATACATTTGTAATTAACGAGAATTTATAAGCTTTTTAATTAATAATGACATATTTTTTTACAAAAGTAAAATAAATATATTGTTTAAGAAAGTTTGATGTGGATTGTAGATTCGTGTTATCCTTCGGAAACAGTTTTTTTTTTATGAAAGGTATCCTACAAACTTTTTTATACCACTTAGAATGCGTATGCAAAATTATATGAGGATTGATTCAGTAATGAGGGTATGAAAACACTCCAAACAAACTCACTTTTTCATTTATTGTATTAGTTAGGAATGGTACGTAAGTATCACATATACAGATCATTGAACAAAACATTTAAAAACATAATACAAGGTACGTGTATAGGTGTGAAAACAACTGTGCATTCTCATATTGTTTACGTAAGGATTTGCTACATATAGTCCGTAATAAGGTCATTACGCAGATTAACAATTACTAGTGGGCGCCCAGTGGTCGACAGTCGACCATAGTTAATTGATTTTTTAAAGTTTGAACTTTATTAGGGATCTTTTGTCAAAGGGTATTATACTATAATCAATGGTTATGGCTACTCAGTTATTTGCCATGATCTTTAATTATATAAACATTTAATAAAATCTATGTGTAAATGAAAATTAATTATAAATTTGAAACAAAAATCACGTGGTAAGGCTCTCAAATTTTAAGCAAACATAATTTTACGAAAATAAAGAAATTTATCGCAGCCCATGACACATTTTCAATTAATTTTACACGACACCATGGGTGGATGGTTTTTCTGGGTGATTCTGAATTAAATATAGTCTGTTCATTATGAGGTATAGTGATATACCCAACATAATCGTTTGGAAAAGTAATGGAGCCACAATACAATCAAATGGTGAATCCAAGACAAAGATGTTTTTAATACTACCATTATCTTTTGAAAATAAATTCTTTTTTGTTGCTACATGAGGTTGCATTGCAACATTGTAACCACGGAGGTCTAAATCATGGATTACTTTTATGTACAAAATTCTTATTTTGATTATACAAAGTATTATTTGGCTCAGTATTTATTAATTCCTTATTTGAAGTGAGTTCAGCATAAAAAAATAATAAACATTACAATAATAGTAACATTTTATAATATAATTGTTGAATGTAAGATGACAAATGGCAAGTGGAATTTAAGAGTTAAAAAATACATATAGTCCAGCATAGCAACCTCCTTCACAACCTTTTTTGAAGTTCGTAATTATTGACGGCTGTTTCAAAATGTCTTTTTTATTTACATGTGTTTGTATGTTGTGTAAAATTCAAGTAGTAGTGTGAGTAGTGCATATTTTAATTAATTTAATGTACTCCTAATGCATTTTATATAAAATAAACAGCTTTTTGCACTTCTTCGCCTTATAAACTTTAACTATGCCAAATTTTAAGTTCATACGTTGACGGGAAATAGGTTAAAAAGGGGTTCAATTTTATTGCTTCACGTATTAATATATAGATTTAGTTAAACGGTCAATCTACACTACTATAGAATGACCCATTTCCAAAACACACGCAACTAAGTCATAATCCAGAACAATGGATGAATTAAATAACACACAAACTGTAAAAATAATTTATTTTGGTTTGCCCTGTGAATTGTAATTGATACCGAATAATTGATGTGTGTGCAGAAAACAGTGACGTATTTATAAGATAATTTTGACAATTCTCTTTCTTAAGTATTCCTTTCTATTTCTCGACAAGGATGCGAATAGTGTAGTCAATAAAAGATCTTGCATTTCTCAGTGCGCGGAGGCTTTATATAAAATCATTGTAAGCCATAATGATCTCTGTATTATGTACAAGACACTCGTAAAAACATGCTGCAACGTTTTTAATGTGAACGGTATTGTACGATTTCATCAGTAGTATAGATTCATATATTAGCTTTTCTAAAGTAAATTCATTAAATTAATATAAAGAATCGATTTAATTTTACATTTAGCTTTGGTTCCGTCCATCCGTCCCGTAGTCTAGTCTTTAAAAATATATGTTAAAATTTCAGAATTGGCGCCACAACCCTTCCACGGAGAAACACGATCGAACGATAAACGATAGTGCAGCGATCCATACGTACTCAGTACGAGGTGAAAGACCGCGGACGATCGAGACAAATCACCGAATTGAGTTAGCGAAACCGGTGACGTCATTACAATGGCGTCCACCGACACATCGACCGCCAGCAGTCAGATATCCGCCGTGGCAGCCGAAGAACATAAGCGAACCGTCGACGAAGCATTCCTCAACAAGTTGAAATGTGTCGTCGAAAGGCTGAGGCACGAGAACGCGACCTTAAAGAAATCGCTCGATGTCGAGCGGAGCGAGGTCCGAGCGTTAAAGGCCCGACAAGATAGTACAATACGAAACTTAAAGACTGAACACCAGAAGAGAGAAGAATTCTTAGAGAAACAACTCAGAATAGCTACGAAAACTGATAAACCAACAGAAGATGTACAATTAAGAACTAATAAATTAATAGAATTAAAGAAATTAGCAACAGAGGTTCAGACTTTAAAAGCGGCAAACAAGGGTCTTCAGGAAAAACTAAAGGTAACTTTAATTTCCAATTTTATGAACAATTATTTCAGAAATAAAAATTACTGTGCTTATCAGAACCCCTATTGAATATAAAATAAATACTTCTTTCATATTCTCATTGTTTAAAGGTTTTCGGTGCTTATTTTCATTGACAAAAACATTCTTGTACTGAGAATATTCTTCTGTAGTCATCCAGTGTTGAAGAATTCCACCTTGATATAACTGACGCAGTAAGTAGTTCAGTTTAGTCAGATAAGGACTGCCATAGCGAAGTACGTAGACTATAAAACAAGGTACGGGGCAGTCAGGAATGACATAAAATAATGGTCTCATTACTTCGAGGTTCTTTGGTCTTGTAACAATATAATCTGCGTCAGACTTCCGTAACAAAGTGGCGTATTGATACTGACGTTCCTCTATAAACTTTTTAATTTTCTGATCGTTGAATATTTCGACACGATCTTTGATTACATTATACAATAATCTGTTGTTAAAAGTGTCATTTAAGAGTTTAAAATCTCTATTGTGAACGCCTAGACTTAAGTTAGTTCTCCTAAACACGTCTAATGTGTTCAACTTTTTCTTATAGCGAGGATACGTTATTGCTGATGTTATTATGCCCTGTAAATAAAATAATTTTATATATTTGATGAAGTTAAACATTGTTTATATGCATTACATTTATATACTTAACTCTTTTTGAGCGATAGAATAGAGAGTAAATTCAGTGGCAATGCGTTTCGGAAGTAGATATTGTAATTTTAGTTGCCTTGTGCCAACTTCAGGCTTTATTTGGATAGGAATCTTGATAGACATGCATTTTTCGTTTGACTCTTTTGTTTTTAACTTTTGTAGGTGGTAGAGCCACGCTGAAGTTATTACTGCCTTCACCATGAATGGGCCGGTTCGTCCGGGGTAGTACCATCCTCTCACAGAAACACCGATGTAACCGTAAACCGAAGTAACAGTGATTGCATTGTTGCGTTTCGTTCGGTCAGTGAGAGCGCAGGAGGCCCATCTCTTCTCACCTTCCCCTCTCCCTTTTCGATTCTTCCTCCTCCTTCCTCACCCAACGTAGGCTGGCAACGCACTTGTGCCTCACTTGGGGTTGCAAGTGTCTAGGGACGGTGGTGATCACTTAACATGAGGTGACCCACATATTCGTTTGCCTCCTATGCTATATATAAAAAAAAACTACGTTATATCAAATTTGTGCTAGAGCCATTATGCACTAACGCAGGAATGGCGTATTACCTTGTTATCTTCTTTGTTTCTCGTAGACCTTCAATAAATATTAATCAAATTCTCGGGTACTTTGAGATTATATTTGATTTATACGTATTGATTTATAATTTGATAATTTTTACTACAAATAGACATTATAAGATTGCGGTATATACTTACATCGAGAGCACAATTAATTATCAAAGAATAGGTGATAATAGCTAATGTCAGAACCCTGAATCCAAGTCCTATGTATTTAATGTCGATAGTTTGTTTGAGAAAACATTTTATTAGATCCATCATAATAGAGCCAGTTGATTGCTTATCAACGATTCCAGTTATTTTGCTTTCGAATTTACGCAATAATATTGCAATGCTTATTAATAAAATAAAGTTGAGAATAAATGCCAAGAGAATGTAACTAGATATTAAATTTAAAGTTGTTATAAACGCCGATTGCTTCTTCGAGTTCCTAACTATGAAACATAATTTGTCTTGTGTTAGAGGATATGTTGTATCTATATATCCATAGTATGAAGTTTTTAATATTCGTGAACTAAGTTCCAAATCTGTATAACCATCCATTAAGTCGGCTGTTACTCCAGTCGCTGTCCCATTTGGTAATAAATCACCAACAGTGCTTCCATCTCTCGGCACTATGGGTTTACACGTTGCATTTAAAGACTTCATTACAGTTTGCGCCAGTCTTGAACTACAAACTATTGGCCCAGTTTCATCTGTGATATAAACTTTTCTAAATACACTAAGACGCAGCTCGTGGCCATAGAGGTCATCATATTGTCTTCTTAAAAAAATATTGACATCTTTGATATGTGTTATATCTTTTAATACGTCTAGATAAGGATTATAACTGTATATCCTTAATCTATTAGACCATAAAATTACAACGGAATTTGTTACCATCCTGCTCCAGAGTAGCTGGAAGTGAGTCTTCATTGTGTGGAATAAATAGTTGTTCAGCTGTACCGGTAAAGTGATAACAAAAATCACAGTACTTCTAGGTTGGAATACACCAGTCATTTGCAATGCGTTCACAATATAATCAGTTTCATCTATACTCAGTGTTGCTGATGTCACTAAGTAAGTGGTTTGTCCATGTATGTTAAATCTTGGTTTTACTTTAGCATTAACATTATTTGGGCAACCGTTAAGAAGTATAATCGGGTATCCATTATCGTAGGTTTCTAAATATTTGAGAATTGTATTTTCGAAGTAGGTGAAATAGCAATAGGTGGTAGTGAAATACCACTGTTGGAAAGAATTATAGATTTTGTTGACCACTTCATGCGCGAATTTTGCTTTATCGTACCTTTCATTGTGGTACTTGTTGATCGATTTATGCAATTCACTGGATGAATCGAAACAGGCAGAATTATTGAAGAGCAGTATAAAGAGGAAATATTTTAACATTTTCAAATTATGTTGAGTGCTTGCGTGTTCACTTGCCCGCTGCTAATACGCGAACTGCGAAGCGCAAAGTAATTACTGTATATAAAGGTTGAAGTTTGAAATCATTAGTAGTATGTTATCGTACCTTGCTATTGTGTACTTAATAGGAACATGTCGATTACATGTTTGAAGGGAGAAATTGTCGCTTAATTATGTGTCATTCTATACGTCAATGTCAGTTGCATGATACCATCAATATAGTAGGTTAGTTAATGCCAGTTCGTAGGTAAGTTGATGTCATAAAATTTTATTTAGTTCATAGTTAATACATTGTAAATGTAATTGTGTATGTCCTATTAAGTGAGTATAATTCTTGTTAAATACTAGTAAATGAATACTCCACCTGATGCTATATAACTTGTTAGATGTTAATTAATGATTTAGCCAAAGATATATCCAGATATAAACAACGCAGTACAAGAATAATAGTGATATCGAGAGATTTTGTTCCTCTCGTCATCAGCCCATAAAACTTGGCGTTACGATACTCAGTGGGCAGCTTTATATGCATTGGCTGATTTAAGTTTGCTGTTTTGCCATTTTCATAATATGAGTCTGGTGGAATCTGTGGTTTTCTATGGAAGTAGCACCACCAGACTCATTTATACCACAAAGGATCAGTGCTCACGATGCTGTGTTTCGATGATAGGGTAGTTATATAGCACACCGGAATATAAGATTTTAATACAGTTCTCAGAAGAAGCAAGATATTATTGCAAC
>JACEII010000067.1:603796-646448 GCA_014332785.1 Antheraea mylitta | reverse complement strand
ATATTATAATGACTGTATATAGAATTGTTGCAACGTACAGTTATAAAGGTTTCCATACGTAAATTGACAAAGGAACCCTATTTCGATGCAAACCTCTTGAACTTTCTTTCGTTGTGACATGATCGGGAACGTTAGTTCAAATCCATTATCCGCGCGGTTGACACTTGCTCTAATTAGTATTGTTAATTACCTTTTATTTAATAATTATAATTGTGTAATCCTTCAATACACTATTTATTTTATAAATATAGTTTTTTAAAAAGCCTTCGGCCCAATCCATATAACAGTACGAGGCAGACTGTAGGATCTAATAAATGAAGGTAATGACCATAAATTACGTAAGAAATGTGCCGAAGCGGTGCAGTGTGAATGCAAGATGCTTTAGATAAAAATGAAGCGAGCGGAACTAAAAATAAATATGATGATACATTAAAGAAATACTAGCTATGCCCACGACTCCGTACGTATTTGTAATTATTCATTGCTATTATTATTTATTGTATTAAATCTTTGTATATATCTACACAAACAGTATTTATCCATATTCATCGGTTGAATTGTACAAAAGTTTATGTGTTACAGCGCCATCTAGTTGCGATATAGTCGTATTAAATATGTGTTAAATTCTACGGACATCTTTCTTCATATCGATCCGTAGCACGATACAGAAGCTGAATTCCAACAACGCCACCTAGTGTTGAGATATAGTAAAATGGATAGCGTAAACACCATGTTACAAGCTCACTGAATAGTTTCTTAGGTTACTTTTTAATATCAAAGTCCCCTATACGTATTAATGATATACCGGATGGTGAGTTCAAGCACCATGTCAAGCGGTTTTAATGTCTAAAGGCAAAAGGTTAGATCAATATGTGCACAATGGAGACATATATGTCGTCCACTCTGTGCATCTAAAAACTAATGTAATGCTGTATGTTTGTAAAAATACTTACCAAAAGATAAGCCAGATGGAGTTTCTAGTCGGTACTTCTCGATGACTGGGTTGTTTTTTCGAACCAAGTGCTAGTTCCAACCAAGTGCAAGTGCGTTTATAATCGCATTCTCAAGGCCTAAATTGATTAAAATATTTTTGATTGGTACTCTGACGATCGCCATGAAAAACATTTGGATGTGCCAATTATCATGGGAATCGGTCAAACTACGTAAAAGTTTATCGATGTCAGATGTGTTAATATCTAATTTTATATGTATGTACTAGCGAACACCTGCATCTTTGTCTGTGTTGTTTATTATCTAAATCGTATTTGCCTAAAGTATTAACAACTTTATATAATACTAGTTGCCCCCGCGAACTTGGTTTCGCCTTAATATGATTTTTTTCTTAGCCTACCTTTTTCCTAGATACATACCAACATACGGAGCATTTTGCTATGCTACTACATAGAAACTGTTCGCTTTTCCGGAATACAAAATGAGATAACGAAATTTTTAAAGCAAATCGCAGTAAAATGGTAAAATTACATGCGTCAACTCTTAAATGAAAAAAAAAAACATCGTGATTATGGATGTGTTCAAGTTGATAATAACAATTTGAAGTTGTGTTCACAATTACAGAAAATGAAAACGGATTTTTAGGGTTTTCCGTACAATTTTTCTCTCCATAAAAACCTTCCTCAGAGTTCTAGTAATAAATCAAATCGAAAATTACTCGAATTGGTCCAGCCGTCTTCGAGTTTCGCGCTTAGCAACATATTTTGCGATTCATATTTATTTATATAGATGTAGTTATTGTAATTACTGATGTATGGATACGATACAATTAAATTGACGTACATAAGCGCTTTTTTACGCCCCGAACTCAATAAAGTATTTTTGGTTTTGAATTCTTGATAAGAGATAGAGATAACCTAAGAAAGAAAGCTAAGGAAATTTTATCGTAATCTATGGAATAGTTTTTGAGTGTACAAACACAGACTTTTACTATTTTATTAATTATGTTATAAGCCTTTTCATCTCTAGCAGATGATTCAAGTAGCATTGTGGCGGCACTTTCGTAGGTGGCTCACAAGACCGATCCGAGAACAGATCGTTCGGCTGCAAATTCGGCAAATATGTACATCTGTGCCCCCAGATGGACAGGGGTAGGAGGCCTGCTCGTGACGTCACGTTTAGTGCAATCCTTAAAACGAAGCATAGGGCGACCGACAGACCTCTTTGCATGTGCAACCTCTCCAAGTACAATTTGCCTTGGCTAACGAGTTCGTTCCATTCGATGCACATGCCCTAACCAGCGCAGTCGATTCTTTTTGAGAATAGCGGTTATGCTAGGAAGCTGTGCCTTGCTGAGAATGGTCTCGTTTGTTACGTGGTCTTTCCACGTTATGTCCAATATGCTTCGAAGACATCGCAAGTGGAATGTGTTCAGTTGGCGTTCTTGTTTTGCATATGTTGTCCAAGAGTCCGCTCCGTACATGAGCATACTTAGGACACATGACTGGTAAATAAGCACTTTTGTTCTTATTGTAAGGTGTCTATTATCCCAGACCCTTGTACGAAGTTTATCGAATGTAGAGGCTGCTTTACCGATGCGGGAATCGATCTCTGCGTCAAGCGAAAGATTGCTCGATACTTGCGAACCTAGGTAGCAAAACTAACTCACTACTTTTAAAGGTGAGCCATTGAGCAGAATCACTGGTTGTTCTGAACACCCCTGCGCGAAAATAACGGTCAATTATTAATATAGATATAATATTCATCTTTGTATGGTATATAAATAAAAGATTATTTATGTATAAATGTCCGCTGACCTCGTTGCTGCACATCTAAAGAGCAGGGATTTGTAACTGTGAAATTATTTTATTTCCAAAATACAAATTTCGTAATAGAGCATTGAGAAAATATTTCAAAGTGTAATCTATTTATTATTCGTAAGTGTTATAACGTTAAAATATCTATATATTAACACATGAAGCAAAAAAAATTTACCCCTTTTTAAATTATTTCCCCTTAACGGGTGAACTTGAAATTTGGCATAGTTAAAGTTTATATGGCAGAGAAGTGCAGAAAGTTATTTATTTTATATAAAATGTATTAAAAGTACATTAAATTAATTAAAATAAGCATTACTCACACTAATGCTTGAATTTTACACCATATATACACACATGTAAATAGAAAAGACATTTTGAGAGCCGTCAATAATTACGAACTTCAAAAAAGGTTGTGAACTATGAAGGAGGTTGCTATGCTAGACTGTATGAATTATTTAACTCTTACGTTCCAATTATCATTTTTCATCCTACATTCAACAATAATATTATAACATATAACTATTATTGTAATGTTTATTATTTTTTATGGTGAACTCACTTCAAATGATGAATTAATAAAAAAAATGAGCCAAATCATACTTTGTATAATCAAAATAAGAATTTTGTTCATAAAAGTAATCCATGATTTGCAGTTACAATGTTGCAATTCAACCTCATGTATCAACAAGAAAGAATTTATTTTCAAAAGCTAATGGTAGTATTAAAATGTCTTTGTCTTGGATTCACCATGTGATTGTATTGTGCATCCATTACTTTTCCAAACGATGATACTGGTCATATCACTATTTCTCATAATGAACAGACTACGTTTAATTCAATATCACCCAGAAATACCACCCCATGGTGTCGTGTAAAATTAATTGACAATTGTGTTATGGGTTGCGATAAATTTCTTTATTTTCGTAAAGTTATGTTTGCTTAAAATTTGAGAGCTTTGCCGCGTTGTTTTTGTTTCAAATTTATAAAATTATTTCAATTTTCATTTACACATAGATTTTTTTTTATGTTTGTATAATTAAAGATCATGGCAAATGACAAATAACTGAGTAGCCATGATGAAAACCTTTGATTATAGGAGTATAACCCTTTGACGAAAGAACCCTAATAAAGTTAAAACTTTAAAAAATCAATTAACTATGGTCGAATGTCGACCACTGGGCGCCCACTAGTTTGAATAATAACGTCATAGTGTCACGACTTACACGTTGTTTTAAACTTGACCCCGTTTCAACTCATTAGCGAAACTCTCGCACACCGTTACTTTCCGTATTCGAGTAAATCTTATCTTGACTCTGTTATCGCCGTAGTGTTTTAAGTGCCTCTTGGTTATTTCGTCGTGTTAAATCATGTAATTGCATTTTTTAATAAAAAAAAAGGCAAGACAGGTGTTTTGCTTTAGTGTTAACTAGGTTAAACATAATGTTTTGGTCTACGAACGGTTAGGCTTTCTTATACTACGATGGTGGCATGCGGGCCGCTTGATGGTAAGCGGTCACCGCAGCCTATGGACACTTGTAACACCGAAAGTTACAATACTTGATTGTAACTTTTGTGTAGCAGCCCTCATAGTCCGTTTATTTGTTTGACTTTGTTGATAATTCAAATTGTACTGTACGTTTTGGAATATAAAACTAAAAGGATTTTCGTCGTTTTTTGTCAACTAGCCTGAAGTTTCAAAAAGCCTTTAACTAGGTAAAGGTAAATTAACTTTAATCGTTTTACAATACGAGCGTGGTTACCGGCAGTAGTTCTTACATAATGTACTAATTGGGTCATTGATAACGTAAGTAAATTTACACGTACTTAATTTTTCAAATATATCTTGGTATTCTTTTACTGAATATTACAAAAAATAATAACCTATAATATTACACATGAGGAAGTTAGTTTGTTTGTCTGTTTGGCGATCATATTTAAACTATTCAATCGATCAATGTGAATTTTACGTACAAGTTATCAGAGATACACAAAAGGACAGGGTACTTTTAACTAGATAAATGTTCTGTTCTAAATTAAAGTGACCAAAGCCGCGAGCAAAGGCTAGTATACTATAAAGAGAGCAAGAATCATTCCTTCTTCTTACACCTATCCTACGTCAGGTAGGGTCATGATAATATGCCCTCGTTTTCCATTCTCTCTATCCACAGTAGAATGGTTTTTATTCTTTGAGATGCTTATTTATCAACTTACTTGAATATGTCAACCAATAATCATTTAGTAACAACATTGTGAAAAAATTCTTCTTCAACTTGGCTTTTTATGAAAAAAACCATCGGGGAGAAATCGTTTTTTTTTCGAAGTGACTACGCTATTGAAATAGCAAGGTCTTAAGAGCTTCACCGGACTACTAAGGCAAGCGCTTGCGGTACACAGTCGATTTTATTTGGGCAAATAGTTCAAAGGTGCATGGCACACCTTGGCTTGGGCTGTTGCCTGATACATGCAATTCCGACCCATTTTTTTTTTTTTTTTTTTACGTGTGGACATCCCTTATGGATGCCCACCCTCCCGGGGGAGAGGATGGGTTATGTCCGACTCGCACGGACTAAAACTCCACGGTGTACCGACAGACCGTGATGTTGGGGCGGCAAGGGATCGTTCTACGCTATTCACCTTGAATAACCGCCCCAACGGTCCACCCAGCGGAAGGTTGCCGCCGGGCTCCTACCTATAGAGAGGCAGCTGGGTACACGCCAGCTGCCCCCCTCGTCCGCCGGACCTGTGCAATGAGAGGATGAGCCCCCCGACTACATCCCCTCAGGTCCGGCTACGGGGGCAGGAGGAGTTGGGCAAAGCGCCGCCTCCTGCTGCCGGTCCTCTGATGGCGAAGACGGCCACTAAGGGGGTCCGCATCGCGGGCCCTCTCCGCTGCCTCCTTTTGCGAGATGACTTCCTCGCAAAAGGAGGCCACTGCTCGCCACGCCTGTTCGCTGCCGAGCATGGACGAGACCACGCTCGGCAGTGACAAATCCTCTCCTACCACCGCCACCAGAGTGCGGCGCTCCACCTCCCACGCAGCACACTCAGAGAGAGTGTGCTGCGCGGTATCATCTTCAGCGCCACACTCATGGCAGGTGGCGGTCGGCTCCCTGCGAGCGATCTGGTGCAGGTACCACCCGAAACAACCGTGTCCGTTCAGCACCTGCACCAGCCTGAACGACAGGGAGCCTCATCTTCTCCCAATCCACTCCCGCAGGACCGGGCGGACGGCGTCGACGGTGTGCCTCCCGAAGCGCGCGTCCACCAGGTCCTGCATCCACCTCCCTATAGCCCCCTCCCGCAACTCCCGCCTTTTAACTTCTATCTCCCTGGGAGCCGGAGGCTCCCCACTACGCCTCCTCGCCGCCGTGAATTCATACACGGCGGCGAGCACCCCAGCTTCCAGCACCCAGGGAAGGGAGCCGGCGAGCGTAAAGGCCGCCGCCGATGACACCGTCCGGTATGCCCGGATTGCCCTCAGTGCCACCGTACGCTGCGTACTGCGCAGCGCGCGCACGTTGGTGGCATCGCCCACACGACTCCCATGAAGAGTCGACGGCACCCGGCACCCGGCCCCCCAATATTGCGGAGCAACCGGCCGAGTGCCGCCGCCGCCCTAGCAATTCGCGGCCCGAGCCCCGCAAAGTGGGGCTCGAACCGCCAGCGCCCGTCCAGGGTGAGGCCCAAGTACCTCATGTGGGCACCCACCTTAATAAGGGCGCCCTCCACCATAATGTGGGTCCCAGGTGGTGGCCCCCACCGAGGCCCATGAAAGAGTATGGCCTCGGTCTTTTCGAGGGCCACCCTGAGGCCCAACCTCCTTATGCGCCTGACCACAAGGGTTGTGGCCATCGTGGCCAGGCGCTCTACCTCTCTCCAGTCCCTCCCCCGGGCTACAACTAAGGTGTCATCCGCGTAGCAGATTAGACGCGCTCCATACGGGAGCGCGCCGCGGAGCACCCAGTCGTAGCCCATGTTCCACAGGAGCGGCCCCAGGACCGACCCCTGTGGAACGCCCCGCCTTGTAGCCCGCCGGACCATCCGCCCGTCGCCGTCGACGTAGGCGACTTCCCTGTCCTCCAGGTACTAATTCGCGACCCATCTGAGCCAACCTAAGCTAAGCTACATATTCATACTTATATGAGTTATTGAAACATATATGTGTACCAAGCATACATACCTCGACTACTCTTATATGTATTTTGTGTTGGATAATTTTTCTAAACTATTTCAGTTCGATAAGGGAAAAATAAAACCCTTCCACTTTCATGTGTAAGCATGTGTACGTGCACGTGTGTGGAGGTGATATATGAGGAGAAATCGTAACAGGGTGATGGAATATGTCCAAGTAATTATCGGTCTTCTCGGTAGCTTGCTGCAATAGTTGTATGCCACTATATTTAACAGAATTGAGAAATCAGTGCTACAAAGTAGCTCGCAGAAGAGGATGTTCGCCTTAATTGCGCCACAAAGGTGAAATACGCGACCTTCGTCATTTTTCCCGGCACCAAACAGTAACACTGTGGTCTTTGAGTGATCTTTCTTCTTTTTTGTACCAAAGCGGCTGCAAACAAGTATGCGGCACGCAACCGTCGCATCGGTGCCTCAGGACATTTGCAACATCACATGCACCTTGCTGACTAGTTAGAAACCTGTTCATTCGCCCTTAAAGATCTCAATACTATAATTTCTTGGAAAAAAAAAAATCAAATCAGTTTGTCTGTAACAACTGTCGTTTATCAACGCACTATACAAACGGTAAAATACACAAGCGGAGGTAAAGTCCTTAGACTTAGAGGTTCGATACTGTTTATGAGTCTAGGATCATCAAGCAGGATTTTGCTCCCGAAGATGTTCCCGTCCAGAGATGACAATAGTAATATATAGTGGACGTTACTTTGCACTTCTGCCTGATTGATTGGCCGCTACTACGTCTCTCTACAACAAAAAAAGTTTTATTTTACTTGAGCGAGGTGTACCTGAAAAAGGTAAATCTGAAACTGGGAAGAGCGAAATATTCAACCGTCAATTAAGGCCGCGTTTTTGAATTCTTTTTGATGTTTTAGCTACTAACTTCGCTCCTTCTATTTTTACTTTCAGAGCAACTTTATTCAAGTACACCTCGCGCGAATAAAATCAGGCGGAATTGCAAAACAAACGTCCACTATACTAATGAATTATAGAATTTCGCAAAATAACCCCATCTTCAATGAAAATTATGACAATAGTACTCCATATGGTGTTGGACTTGTATTTTATACAACAACAGTTTTTGCCCAAGGTTGAAGTAATTTTTCATATTGTTCAAAACATTAAAATTTTAGATGGTCGTGACCCCCGTACCCATCCCATGTATACGGGGATAATAAATTTATTGATTCCCGGTATTCGCATACATTGTCAGGGTGTCTTGTCCATATATAAAATTTTACACCTCGAATCACAATTTAGATATGTGTACATATTTCTCCTTAATAAAGCAACATTGTCGCACGTCGACTATATTTTTTACGTTACTATAACGTATCCATGAGGCGGTAATTGGGCAAATTATCTGTACGAGAGTGTAATAAAGTAATGATTTATAGTAACACATAAAGTCAGGTAATATTTTTAATACTCAAAACGATAACTCAAAATTGTATTATTATTTTATGCGTGAAGAAAAAGCTTTGTACTTTTATGTACGTTTCAAGCACAGTTCGAAACGGCAGACCGTGAGATGTGCTATAGGTATTTAGATATGGAAGTGGAGATAGCACTTATTTATGCGTTTTCGCTCGTATAACTTAAATGTTTTTTCTTCTTCTTATTCTTCTGTTCTGAAAACTCTTGGTCCACATTTTTTTTTACTTTCGCTTTTTTTTAATTGTCTGCGTGAAAAATGGTATCTGTGAGCAACTATCGGGTGTCTTTTATTTATTTAGTATTATTTTAACTTAACTTTTTTTTATTTGAATGTACTATTTTACAGTGGATTTTTTAATGATGTTATTGCTTTTATGGCGGTTTGATTACGATAGTTTAGGGCCATTTTAAAATTATAATCCACAATGTCCCGCGCCGGAGCGTTCACGGCTCGATGGATGAACCTACTAACCGCGTCGTCAGTCACGTAGGTATAGTAGACACAAGTCTTAGTGTGCCTATTACTTCAATATTATTATAGAAGAAAGCATAATACACAGATATGAAAAATAAATTGCTCGCGTGTTTATCCAGTGTTCATATGACTTTTTTGTAATCATTGAGTGCGTGATACCTAAATTATTGGGTAAACGAAACGAGTATTATTGAATATTCGACCTGAAAATTATGTAAAAGCTAGTACTGACAAGATATTACAAAATAATAACCTGTTTATTAATATTTCTTCGTTTTAATATTTAATGTAAATGTCTTTTGAAGTGAAGACTTCTTTAGGCGCGTTACGTAGTATTTTGGCAGGACATAGATTTGTAGAAGCTACGGCTCACTACTATAGAAGCCTAGACTGACACGGACAGCGTAATAGGTAATACTCGGAGTACGCAACGTAACAGTCTATGTTTATTTATATGACCATATACGGTATCTATACAGGCACCCGATATTTCATTTCTTTGTTTGATCGACATTCTATTTACAATATTACAAAAGTTTCAGCCAGTCTGGCAAAGAGAAATACATAGTCGGTAGCTACAGATATAAATTTCGCGTCATGACATGCTACGTAAGCATTGCGGTCGTATTGCGCTTGCACGGCTTGCATCGGACTAGCGACGCGTAAGTTCGGGGCTTTTTTTTCGAAATGACAACACTGTTGACCTGGAAAGTTCTTTACAGCTTCACCGAATTATTGAAGCGAGCGCTGAAGGCACTCAGCCGATTTGGGATGTTTGGGCGACTAACTCAAGAGTGCACGGCACACCTTGGCTTGGACTGTCGTCTATTTTGTGCAAAAATCGCGACCTATCTGAGATAACCTAAGCTAAGCTATCTAGATATACGTATATCAGTTATTGAAACATGCATGTGTACCAAGCATGCGTGCCTCAACAACTCCTATATGTATTTTGCGTCGGAAAAAATCTTCTAGACTATTGTATATAGCATAGGATAGGTTAGGGAAAAATAAGGGTAGAACTCTTTCTCGTTTATTTCTCTGAAAAAGAAAAACAGCGTGTAAGCGTGTAGACGTGCACGTGTATATAGGAGATGTGTGTGATGTTGTAGCAGTGATGTAAGGTTTTGTGTTACTGTATCGCGTGAGCAGCACATTCAAGTGCTCCACGCCTAGGGTACGAACATAGGCTTGAGCCGCTGCTGAGGGGGGCCTAATCTGCTGTGCGGGAGACCACAGCGGCGTGATTTGTGGTTGCGCGGGCGTGGGTGTCAACACGCTGTGTTTGGAGAGACAGGCTGGTACTGATCGTTCGCTGACGTGATTGAATCAGAACGGTCGGTAATAATGTGAAGTTCCGGGCTTGTGTACATGTAATCAATATCAATATATTTCGCAGTTCATCATTATGTCTGATGGTTTAATAGGATTTATATAAATGTATATAATTATTGCTCCAAATGCTAAAACTAAACCAATGTTAATTATTTAAACAAACAATAAATTTTGAAATTCAGATATTATTATTAACCCTATAATTAATATAAAAACTCTCAAGAAAGCACATTTATTTCAGTTTTGAATTTTCACTTCGATTGGCAGTACCTTATGACTTTTTTATTTGCTATCGGGGCATGACAAAAGTTAATAATTTATAAAATGTTATCTATGTCTTTGATATTGATCGATATAAATCATCCTTATTTTGTAGGTGGTAGAGCCACACTGAAGCTATTACTGGTTTCAGCACGAATGGGTCAGCTCACTCGGGGTAGTACCACCCTCTCACAGAAAACGGACGTGAAGTAACAATGCAAGCATTACTGCGTTTCGTTCGATCAGTGAATCCTTATTTTTTAGGTGGTAGAGCCACGCTGAAGCTATTACTGGTTTCAAGATGAATGGGTCGGCTCGCCCTCGGTACTACTACCCGACCCACAGAAACACCGACGTGAAGTAACAATGCTTGAATTGTTACGTTTCGTTCAGTTAGTGAGGGCGTCGAAGGCCTATTTCTTTCATCCCCCATTCCTTCCTCTCCACTCTTCCCCCTAACCTCAAACACAGGCTGGCAACGCATTTACAACTCTCCTGGTGTCTATGGACGAGGTGATCACTTAACACCAGGTGACACGCCTGTTCGTTTGTCTCCTATGACAAAAAAAATCTCTTCGTAGGTTTTTTATTAATGTATACTAATATCATAAAG
This sequence comes from Antheraea mylitta, assembly GCA_014332785.1. Classification (NCBI taxonomy): domain Eukaryota; kingdom Metazoa; phylum Arthropoda; class Insecta; order Lepidoptera; family Saturniidae; genus Antheraea; species Antheraea mylitta. The sequence goes on along the minus strand of JACEII010000067.1, from coordinate 635,365 downwards.
AATTAAATTTTGTGAGTTTTTCAGTTTGTGAATTTGTGATGTTGTAGAGGGTAATCTCAGGACTACTGGTCAGATTTGAAAAATTCTTTCAGTGTTATAGAGTTTATAGATCAATGAAGGCTATCATTACGCTAAGGCCAATAGGAGCGGAGCAACAATGAAGAATGTTCCAAAATCGGGGTTTTTGCCTTATGAGAGCTTCCGCTGCGTTTTAGCGTTAGCCCAAAATAACTCTAGTTCGGTGAAACTGTTAAGACTTTGCTAGGTGAATAGCGTAGTCATTTCGAAAAAAAAAAAACAAAATAACTATTTCACGTGAGCAAAGTCGCGGGCAGAGGCTAGTAAATAATATAAAAAATCATCCCTTGTAGTGAGTTTCACTACGGGGTGATTAAATTATTTGCATTCTTTTCGCTTTTACTACCTACGCATTTTTTTGCTATGTAAGAAAGTTTTATTGTATATAGTTGAATACTATACATAAATTTTAACTTTTGACGTTCCTTCTTCATACGAGCTTTATCAATGGTAGATCTGGCAAACCTCCGTTCGGGCAATGTGTTTGAAAAGAGTTACAAAATTGTATCTTCGTATAGCAATATAATGTATTATACTTATAGCATTTTGAAGTATACAGTGATGGAATACCAGCACTATTAAAACAGTGTGATAAAAAACGATTCATTATCATAGTGCCGTCGTCGCGTATTGTAGTTGTTTCGAGTGTTTAGTTTGTAGAGAGAGAGCGTTGCGTCTCGTGCGTCTCGTAGACCGTTCCGAGTTGCGGCCGAGTGTGCACGCGTGCTGCCATCTTGGATTCTTAACTGTCAATTTAAATCCGCGTCCCATTTTAAATTAACGTTCGTTAGTTGTGTGCGACAATAATATTCTTATTTCGTTTTCTATGGTAATAGTGTTTTTATGTGAGTAAAGTGTATATTGTAACCTGTAAGTTGTCAACTTACATCTATACCTGACTATTGGATTTACTTTCTATAGTTGTAAGTGGTTTTTATTATGTTATATCTGCTTATAGATTAGTAGGTAGCTAGAGAAAGTCCATCTTCGTATTGGAATTTTGTAGCAATTGTTTACGGTAGGGTTTTTTTATTTAAATTAACTTGTTATAAACTTGTATCGACGATTAATATAGGGCATAGAATAAATTAATAAATTATTCATATCATATTTATGATTATTGTGTAGGTGGGTCTTTTTTCTTCAGTGTATATGCATACTTAGCCTGGTCCCGTTTGATTGAAAGTCTCGATGAAATGTCGTACTTTCACGAGTTATTCGTATACTTTTCGTGAACATGTTCCTAATTTAAAACGAAAAGTTAAAAATATATATTTTATAATCATAGCAGAAGGATCATTTAATTTGAATTTGTTGTAAATACATACCAATTAAATTAATAAAGCTATACGAAATACATTATTATAAGATATAATTACTTTCGAAGTAAATACGCTAATCAATTCATTGGGTCTTTCTGCCAATTAATAGAAACAACTGAAATATGATAACAAAGTTTTTGTTACATCATAATATACCTACCGGTACTTATTTGACAGGAAATAGGTAGAGTGTTATCGTATTTTTTAACCGATTCTCTATTATGTTTTTAACTATAGTTGATGGCTGTTTTTTTGTTGATTTTTGTACCTACTAATTGACATAGAAAACATAATTTAAATGTCAAATAGTTTTATCTGGTTTTTGATTCATCTAAGTGCACTGAATGCAGTCTTCAAGGGGATCAGACATTAGAACACATCTTTTTCATAATTATGTCCTGCTTTATACAGCGATTGTTGCTCATAAATATTTTTTTGGTAAAATATCAAAACATCCCGCCTTCCCTACAGGATCTCCTAAATTGTCCTGATAATTTTAAACCTATCTTTGACTTTATCAACTCCACGCTTGGAGATATTTAAACAATTTTCTTTTATGATTACTCAAAGATTAAGGAGATAAAAGAGTGTACGAAATATTATATAAAATAATTGGCGTTTACGCCTTTACATAAACTTGGGCATAGAAGAAAACTAGTTAAAGAATACATAAGAACTACCTATATTGATAATTTCAGAATTGGCAGTATGGATTAATCCCTTCGCCTGTCCTATTGGACGAGTATTATTACTACTACTGGTTTTTCATCTTAGCTTGGTTCTTTGAAATTAATTTATTAACTTTCTTGCTTTCGACTCTTTAATTATAAAAAAATATGTTTAGCAAAAGTATTTTAAAGAAAAATGGTAGGAAATAAGGATTTGTTTTATCCATATATTAATACGTGAAGCAAAAAAATTGTACCCCTTTTTAACCTATTTGTCGTAAACGGGTGAACTTGAAATTTGGGATAGTTAAAGTTTATATGGCGGAGAAGTGCAGAAAGCTATTTATTTTATATAAAATGCATTAGAAGTACATTAAATTAATTAAAATATGCACTACTCACATTAGTACTCGAATTTTACACAACATATACACACATGTAAATAAAAAAGACATTTTGACAGGCGTCAATAATTGCGAACTTCAAAAAAGGTTGTGAAGGAGGTTGCTATGCTCGACTATATGTATTTTTTAACTCTTACGTTCTTCCTAATTACCATTTTTCATCCTACATTCAACAATGATATTATAAAATGTAACTATTATTGTAATGTTTATTATTTTTTATGGTGAACTCACTTCAAATGATGGATTAATAAAAAAACGAGCCAAATAATACTTTCTATAATCAAAATACGAATTTTGTTCATAAAAGTTATCCATGACTTAGACCTCCGCGGTTACAATGTTGCAATTCAACCTCATGTATCAACAAAAAATAATTTATTTTCATAAGCTAATGGTAGTATTAAAAATGTCTTTGCCTTGGATTCACCATTTGATTGTATTGTGCATCCATTACTTTTCCAAACGATGATACTGGGCATATCACTATTTCTCATAATGAACAGACCACATTTAATTCAATATCACCCAGAAATACCACCCCATGCCGTCGTTGTAAATTAATTGAAAATTGTGTCATGAATTTCGATAAATTTCTTTATTTTCGTAAAGTTATGTTTGGTTAAAATTTGAGCTTTACCGCGTGGTTTTTGTTTCCAATTTATAATTAATTTTAATTTTCATTTACACATAGATTTTTTTAATGATTATATAATAAAGATCATGGCAAATGGCAAATAACTGAGTAGTCATGATGAAAACCTTTGATTATAGAAGAATTCCCTTTGACAAAAGAACTCTAATAAAGTTTAAACTTTACAAAATCAATTAACTATGGTCGAATGTCGACCACTGGGCGCCCACTAGTTATATAAGTTTATGTATAATTGTTTCTCTCCGTCAATTTGTGAATGCATTGACCACGAAAATACATTTATATAATAGTGTAATATACATTTTTTATAAACGTCCAACGCTGATAATGTAGATTGCGTCTATTTTTTATATTATATATTTTTTAAACCCATACGATTACTTCTCCATATCATGGAATTACGTATTTTATTAAAATTTAAAGCAACATGTTTTTATAGATATATATAATTGCATATTATAAATTATAATGTGACTATTAAACAATCCAAAGTCTACAGCAGGGATGCACAGATTTTTTGGAACTAGGAGTCACTCTGATAGATTATGAGCTAATAGGTTCTATTCTGATTATAAATCCACAAAGATCGCGGTTTACATTTATTACATTTTTTATAGAAAATGATAAAAGCTACAAAGTTCCATCTCTTTGTACTTCGGCAATCTATCCTACTTAAGTTACTGAAGTTTATAAATGACGTTATCAGGTGGGAAATTATTCATGTTAAGTATCGTAACAAGACGTGTGTGAGTGAGTGAGCCAGTAAACAGTAGATCTTGATAATATTTAGAGATTGTTGAGTTCACATTTTATTTCATTATATAGTTATTTTTATAGAAGTGAAGTAAAGATCTGTTCATATTTTTTCGATAGTACGCTTATGTGAAGCCAGAGGGGGTAGTCAGTAGAAAATGAAAGCCACTACATCGTTATTCTAAGATTCTACCAACATCTCCAATTACTTATCTCTTGATAGTGTTACCAATTAAATTAGTGAATTGTATGGGTGTGCGAATATTCGAATTACCGAATTAAAAGATAGCGAATAATTCGAACTGTTCGAATCTATTGGTTGCGATCTGATTGGAAATTCGAATTGAACATAATTTATTCAATTCGATTCGAGTACTATTCGCACACACCTAAGAAATTGTAATGCGAATTCCGAAAATTTCGTTAGTCAAACCGTTCGACCACAGGGTTTTTTTCTATGTTTATGTAGATAAGAAAACTACGTAAAAACAATTTATTAGATTTTTAATTCATTAATAACTCAATTTTAATGCACTCAACGACCTTTTTAAACTGACCTAAGTAAAAAAACAAAAATAATGCCAAATATAGAGCACAGATACAGTATAAATTGTGTGAACTTATAGGTATATTTGCTTAAGAGTTCGTTGTCCTTAAATGGATTATGTATGCAACGTTCTCATTTGTATGTATTCGTTGTGGGAATGCCTCTTTACGTTTTTGCTTAGGAATAAGTTAATTACCTTTCTAATAATAATTGTAATAGAAATTCAAATAAAAAAACAGTGCCCGCGACTCCGGCCAAGTGAACCTAATGTAAAATAGCAGTGACTAATAAAATCATTAGATTATAATAAGTTCATTTACTTATCTACTTTTCTCTCGTATTTAAGTCGCGTCGTCAATAAAATTCGAATAACTTTTGACAGAGTAACCACATTGCATTATTAATATATATCTACAGGTAAATTTTATTTGCCCGGAGGCGATGGTTTTTTAATGAATATCATATGTTTACCCAACATCAAAATTGTAAGACACGCTACTATAATGCTGTAATACTTTAATATCAATATTATATCAACACAATAAAACCTTATCACATTATGTCAACCGTTGCGGTAAGTTGTACATACGCTGAAGATTAGATAAAAATTTAAATGCAAAAAAATGTATAATAGAATTTTTAAAAAGCTTTAATTAACAGTCGCACGCGTCTTTGAATGCGTTAATTATCTATCTTTATACATATATACCACTAGCTTCTGGTCGCGGCTTCGTCCGCGTGGAATAAAGACTTTGGGCTGAGTAATACGCAGCGGAAGCTTTCAAGAGAAAAAAAAAACGTTCTTGAAATATTGTGCATTGGTGGATTAGTTATTAGGATACGCTCCTATTGGTCTTAGGGTAATTATATATATGTACCCTACAACCTTCCTCGATAAATAAGCTACCTAATACTAAAAGAATGTTTCAAATAGGAGCGGAACATTACATATTTCCATATAAACATTCATCCCCTATTTCCTATTGTTATTTTAAACACTTAAGGGTAAAACGCTTACAAACTTTGAACGTGATATTTATGTATATCGTATCAAGGATAGTTAAGATTTATAGCTGAACTCGGTAGGTGGTGCTGCTTTTTTTTTATTGAAGCACGACAAAGTGACGGCACTATGCCTGATGTTAGAAAAGAAGAAAGAAAGAAAGAAATACTTTATTGTTGGAACAAACATACACTTAAGTTGAATTAAACAAATTAGTTAAACACAAAAAATACATTTGAAAACTAAAAATAAATGTCCAACAATTGGCGAACCCATTCAGCAAAAATGTGCAATACCGTAGTACTGCAGCGCTGATTTTCGATGGGAGCCGATATGTTGATAAACGGACGTTCAGACGGTCATATTAATGTAAATATAAAATTAATAACGCATAGTACAATCCAAAAATATCGACAACCACCGAGAGACAGGTTATCCATCGCCGGTCGCCGCTGTCATGCCGGCCATAATGACGAAAGTCACCCGGTACTGGATATGCACAGGCTGATCCCGAAACGCGACGCGCAGAAGCGAGTCACTATGATGGGCTTTTTCACCATATACATGGTGGTTACGACCCAGTCAGGCTGTAAAGCCCTACCACCCCGCTATCGCCATTGCCTCGTTCGTTGATCAGCAGGGTGCAGGTGAGGTTGGCTTGGGTGTCTCAAGTCTTAAGATGTTACCTGACATCCCTTACACCCCAAAGCACCCCAACACCCCTTACACCCCATTTTTTGATTACTTTTGATTTTTTTTTTAAATTAAGGTAGGAAAACATCGGTCGTGTCCACTAGTATAGATATAAAAATGAATGTTAGAATATTTAGATTGATGAAAGTAGCGTTGGTCCAATCACCAATCAATCATCTTTGTTTTTCATAGCGATAGTTTTTATGCTAATTTACTTTAATTCCTTTCTAGCTGGCGCTAGGTTGTAGTCTATTTTTAATTTTGTAATCTAATTTAACGTGTAATTTTATTCGTGAATTAATTATCCAAGTGAATTAGTTCATTTGTTTTAGGCCTTAGTTACTGAACTGATCATGCCGAAAGTTTGTATACACGTTCTCAGTGATACAGATAAGGACATAGTATAACTGTAAATCCTGAAAAAATGCTGCTCATGAGGAATGGGTCAACCCTATATTAAAGCAAACCAAGCCGCGAGCAGAAACTAGTATGTTACAAAGTTAAGCGTAAAAAAAGACTTTTTCTGAGGTTATATATAAATTAAAAAACTGATGGTTTTAATATACTTCATATTCGTTACTTATATATGTTAAAAAGATAAACCAGATCGAGATTCTTTTCGATGACACTGGGTTCTTTGTTCGTACCTGTGGTAGTTTTGACGTTGGAAAGTGCCTTCTTATGGTCTAAAGTGAATAAAGTTTTTTTTTTTATTTGTATAATTGATTAATAATCCTGTTTCCCTTTGTCCTATTGTCCCTGTTTTATATTTATTTTGTTTTGTATTTTCTCTATTTCCATGATCAAATCTGTATTGATTATATGATATTTTATCGCAATTACAAGTTGTGCAAGTATTTATTAAAATTAGTTTGTGGGAAGTTAGTTATTCCTATAAGCTCTGTTCATCCTTTTATTTTCAACCCTTAAGTTTGGAACATTTTGTTAATTTGAAAGACACCATCCCCAAGTATCAGTAATTCAAATACACTTACATGGAAAAATACTTGGGCGAAACACAACCTCCTCCTTTTTCGAAGTCGGTTATTAAATGGCCCACTTCAGCGGATTCAGTAGAATTTTCTCATTACAGTACATTCCTCCTTTAGCTGTCATGCTGATAATTACCTTACATTTGTCATTTCATACACCAATCTCAGTTCTATAGAACCGTTACATAGAACCTCAGTAATAATCCCACTGCTCGCAATCTACTTCTCACTGTGAATTTAACCGAAAAATTCTCATTTGTTTAAATATTTTTTTAACTTTGAACCTAAAGCGTTATTAGTTAAGGTAGTAAATCAATACTACGCCTTAATAACATCTGGATAATGATTAATGTAATAGGTTCAAAGTCCGCGAAACTCATCACGTCGTCGGCGTAATAACTACTATTCATGTTCGCAGCTTTCTACTTCACCTGGCCCCGCTATTGAGTCTGTTTTGCTTTCATTTAGCACTTTTCATTTACTGACAGTAATGGCAACCAAGTGTAGTCGAATGGTTTGACCGATGGATTGTCAGTTTTGAAGCATTTATGGCTTAGTTGATAAGGTGTACGGATGAAGCGTCGATGAGAGTCGTATCTTCCGGCGAATCAAACATCATGATAACACTCTTGATAAATTACTGTGGTATGGTTTTTGTTAAGTCTGCTTGGCTAGCCACCTGTCACCTTCACGTTGAAGATCTGTCGCCAGGCACCTGTTGGTGTGTTCCGACAGTTGTCCTTGAGCGCCAGGCCCCTCTAGGTATAGAGTGTTTACCATCTTAGAACACGTCATCAGATGAGATTGTAGTCAGATGCTAAAACATATCCGGTGTTATTACAAAAAAGTACTTGCTTTAAAGAGGTTTCGTACTAAATGCACCGCGCTCGCCCGAGGCAGTCCCGCGTTATCCTTTTTTCGTAAGTCTAACCTAACGTAGGTACCTTTTTGTAGGTGGTAGAGCCACGTTGAAGTTATTACTGGTTTCAGCATGAATGGGTCGGTTTACACGGGGTAGTACTACCCTCTCAAAGAAACCGACGTGAAGTAACAGTGCTTGCATTGTTGCGTTTCGATTGGTTAGCGAGAGCGCCGGAGGCCTACCTCCCGTTTCCCCTTCCCTCCTCTCTCTCCTTAGCCCCTACCCCATCCCTTTACACACAGGGTTTCCAACGTACTCGCAACTCCCTGCTATTGCTAGTGTATATGGATGGCGGTGATTACTTAACATCAGATGACCCGCCTGTCCGTTTGTCTGCTGTATGATATAAAAAAAAACTTACCATAACGAGACAAAAGAACAAGATGGCGAACATTCAGCGAGCGCGGTGCATTTAAAATGTAACTTATTTAAAGCAAGTATTCAATACGTATTTAATTTTTTTGTAATAACACCGATGTATTTAAAAAATCTGCAAGGTTAAACGTCAGCATGTACCAACGAATTTTCTCGAAATCCTCTTTTATATACCTAAGGCCAGAACACGGGCAACTAGCCTACTTTGTAGTAAATAATCATCGTAGCCTATGGATAATTGTAACACCAGGAGCATCACTGTTGTGTTATCGACTTTAAAGAGTTTCAGTCCTTTTTAAAGAACCCTCCTATTAGTAATTAATTTTTATTGTCATTTAATATCAGACGAGATTATGGACAAATGCAAAAAATCTATAGATTAAAAAGATATTATCTTCACGTATTCAAAATTATTTCAATATAATGCACCTTGAAATAAGGACGAATCCGCCGGTCGTGGTTTATCACAAAATTTATTGACGATAGGCTTTATAAACGATTGTAAAGTAATGCACATCAAATGAGAGGAACCGCGCGTCTCCGACTTTCCACGGTCGTGAAACAAGTTTGACAACAGTTGATTTGTGCCAAGTATATAAAGTAGATGAAGCCCACAAATAAGTGGAGTTAAGTAAAAACATTGAGGTCGATCCACCATTCACCGTTTGCTTCTCGACATATGACCTCGTCGGACGACGTTTCGTTTGGAACGGAAATGTGATTAATATTGCTGCTAAATCTACTACGTCGGAAACTTTATTGTTTGTTTCGCTCTTGTTTTGTTTAATTGTTTATTTTGTTTGCGTCCGATGCGTGTGAATTCTTTGCAATGAAACAAACGATTATTGATAATTTATGGTTAATAGAGTTGAGTAGTTTGTTTTTTTTTTCTTTTTTGTTTCATAGGAGGCAAACGAACATGTTAGTCACCTGATGTTAAGTGATCACCACCGTCCATAGACACTTGCAACACCAGGGAAGTCGCTAGTACGTTGCTAGCCTGTGTTGAGGGAGGGGGAGGGAGAGGAAGGGAAGAAGAGAGGAGAAGGAAAGGAGATGTGGCCTCTGGCGCTCTCACTGACCGAATGAAAAGCAACAATGCAAGCACTGTTACTTCACGTCAGTTTACAATATATACAGTTCAACATTGTTACAGCATCTGTATACATTTTGAGATACGTGTTATAATTATAATAAAAGTAAAAATGTATTACATTACTATGTCAAAGTCAAATAAATTAAAACACATCGGTCCTTCGAGCCGGAGTATTTAAATTATAACGGAAAAAAGTTACACCAATCAACACAGATTGAGTGGATAATTTCAATTACCTTACATTGTCATGTAATTTATTCTAGAAGCCTTTCACGTAGCTTTCAAACATGTTTTCCACATACTGTGGAGGGTATGATTATGACAGAAGTTAATACAAGCCGAGATCTGTAATTCAATGCGGCTCGAATTGGTACCGTCCATTGAAATCAATGAGGTGTGCGCATCTCAGTGTCCCGTTAGCTTCCGCGGTCCGAGCAGATGTGTGGTTTCTTTCGTTAACGTTGATTTATGAGGGTCATGCTTTATTTATATGCTGGATACGGCTGTTTTGATCAGTGTAATTTTATTTATATACTAGCTATTCCCGCTACTCTGTCCGTGTTGAACGTAATGTAAAAAAACAGTGACTAATAAAGTATATATAGTAAGTAATATGTATTTAGTCCATTCAATTATCTAATCTCCTCCAGTGCTTATGTCCAGTCGTCATTAAAATTACAATAACTATTGTGAGAGTGAACCGATTTTAATGAAACGCAAGACTAAATGTTGCTCGTTGATATAATTTACGATTTTCTTGATTTTATCGTGAACACAGTAATATAGCAGTGATGCGAGCTTAAACAAACAGATAGACTTTTCTAAAAATAATTGAAATGTATTTTATTGTCTATTCCAAGAAACCTTCAACAGTTTTTTTCATAAAAGTCGAAAAAGTACAGGCACGTTAGATTTACATTCTTATTATATACTAGTGGACATACAGTCGAGCATAATAACCTCCTTCGCAACCTTTTTAGAAGTACGTTGTTGACAGCCCTGTCAAAATCTCTTTTTTATTTACATGTGTGTATATGTTGTGTAAAATTCAAGCAATAGTGTAAGTAGTGCATATTTAACTAATTATAGTACTTCTAATGCGTTTTATATAAAACTAGCTGTATCCTGCGGCTTCGCACGCGTTTTTTGAATATATTAAATAAATTGAAAATTGATATTAGATGTGTAATTAACAATAATACTCTTTCAAAAATATTTGTAAGTATGACACGCACATCATCTACAGTAACAGGTAACATGTACATTATATATGTGAATACTAATAGTGTATCGAATGGGATGTGATTTATCATCAGCCACATAGGTGGAACTTTAAACTACTATCTATATATCACCCTTAGTGCTCACTTACACTATATAAGAAAGTAATGAAAATATTAAGCTATACATTACCGAACAATATGTGTTAAATCTTTTATTATATAAATATAATATGTCCATATTGTTCATATAATCAAGTTATTAATATAACTTGCTATAATTTAAATCACATATAAACATATGACTTTCAATTGTATTTATTCTTGGAGTCCAGTACAGTGTACATCACATGCGCATGTTTACAGAGAACAACATATTTTTGGTCAATTACACACATACGAATACACGGATAACAGTTCATCACAACATAGTGTCAACAAAGTCCTGTTCCACGTCTGTCTATATATCTGTTCGCGATAAGATCAAAAACGCATCTTCATGCCGTTTTTACCAATATATAAAATGACTCTTGTACAAGGTTTAGGTATAGTTTGTCTTAATATCAGGGCAGGTATCGTCTGCTGAACCCGCTAGCTTAAAATAAAACAGCTAATTAGTTAGTTATTTGCCCGTAAAATTCCCGTTCAAATATTACTTGTAGTCCGCTGAAGCTGTTAAGACCTTGCTAGGACAATAGCGTAGTCATTTCTAAGAAAGAAAACCGTTCAAATAGTTCCAGTCGTTTCGGAGACTACCCGGAACAAATAAACAAACAGACATATCGACAGAATTTAAAAAAAAAATGTTGATATTTGTAGCATCGCAGATATCTGTATTCATCAAAAAGTATTTATTTTAATATTATATACACACACTTCATTCTTATAATACGTAATATATCACAAACCAAAAGTTGGGAACAAAACTAACGTAGAATAAACTTTTTGAGGAGTTTTTGGCGGGATTTCAGTCTGTCATATAGGGGATTTTATATTTTATTCATAATCTTGTGTTATTAGACTCTATATTGTGTTAAATTGGTGGCGTTTTATGTAATATGGTTTTTTTTATTGTGCATAAATGAAATGAATGAAAAATAATACCACGGAGCATGAATTCTGTGGTCTTGAAAATTAAGAAGATAAAAATTTACGAAATATTATAAAGAAGATTTGGCGCTTATACCTTTACATTAACTTAGACATAGAAGAAAACTGGGTAGAGAATACATAAGAACGACCTATATTGACAACTTCAGAATTGGCCGTATGGATTAATTCCTTCGCCTGTCTTGATGGACGAATATTATTACTACTAACCTTTTAGAATAGCAGCACAAAATAGACTTTTAAAACGTTTGCGATAGCAACGTACTACGTACATCAATAATTGGAATTAAAAATAACGTAGAATAAACTTTTGAACAGGAACACAAAATAAACCCTAATAATATTTCCGATAGAATGTTATAATGTTACCATGGCAACGCATATGATACCGACACTGACACGCAGCGGATGCTCTAAAATAACCCGATTTTGAGACATTCTTCGTTAGTGCTCCGCTCCTATTGGTTTTAACATGATGATATGTAGCCTATAGCCATCCTCGATAAATGAGCTATCTAAAACTAAAAGAAACTTTCAAATCGGACCGGTAGTTCTTGAGATTAGCGCGTTTAACCAAACAAACAAACAAACTCTTCAGCTTTATAATATTATAGTATAGATAAACAGCTTTCTGCACTTCTCTACCATATAAACTTGAACTATGTCAAATTTCAAGTTCATACGTTCACAGAATTACCTTAAAAAGGGGTACAAAGATTTTGCTTCACGTATTAATGTATAGATATAGATAGATTTATTATTTACCTCTTCAACATTACATTACGACTCTTATGAGCTGAATAGTAAACGTATTGATTGTAGGTCAAGAAATACGCTACGCGAGAATGAAGTAATAGATTTGTTCACTATAAGTGCTTGAAAATACATGTTAAAATTGAGTATGCTAGTTAGCTAAACTATTATAAGCAATGTTATTAGTTTCACCCTACTGCCATAATATAGCTTCATTACGGTACTTTCCTTCACCAAGAGTTTGTTGTAAATTTTCTTACCTAGTTACCAATTAAATTAGTGAATTGTAGGGGTGTGCGAATATTCGAATTACCGAATTAAAAGATAGCGAATAATTCGAACTGTTCGATTTCTATTGGTTGCGATCTGATTGGAAATTCGAAATGAACATCATTTATTCAAAATTCTTACCTAGGTTGGAAACCTTCTAACCATACTGAACAAAGTCAACACTGTGTCCAAGAACGCTATCACTTCGATTTGTTTATTTGTTTTTTGGGGTGTAAGGGGTGTCGAGTAACATCTTAAGACTTGAGACACTCAAGTCAACCTCACCTGCACGTCGTGCACCCTGCTGAATAACGAACGAGGCAATGGCGAAAGCGGGGTGGTAGGGTACAGCCCGACTGGGTCGCAACCACCATGCATATAGCGAAAAAGCCCGTCATAGTGACTCGCTTCTGCGCGTCGCGTTTCGGGATCAGCCTGTGCATATCCAGTACCGGGTGACTTTCGTCATTATGGCCGGCATGACAGCGGCGACCGACGATGGATAATCTGTCTCTCGGTGGTTGCCGATGTTTTTGGATTGTACTATGCTTAACATCAGGCATAGGCAGTCACTATGTCGTGCTTCGATAAAAAAAAAAAAAACTAGAGACCAATGACATAAATTTTAATAATATTGAATAAACTGCAACAGTTGGTAATATAAATGTGTCCGTAATAGATTAATATATAGATTATATATGGATAAGGTATAGAAAAAAAACGAATTCCAAGCAAAACAAAAAATTGATATATCTGTTTGGATTTCTCTTAAAAAAGACTTGAACCACAGTATAAATATGATGTCCATTATGTCATATGTATGTGCTGCGACGAAGTTTATACTATCCATTAATTCGTATCATACTCTTTAATATTATGTAATTTAAGTAATGTTTTAAGCATTTGTTTATAAATATTCTATTACATATTTTAATTTTTAAGTTGTTGTTGGTTTCAATTACATTATGAACTAAAAATATTTGATATGCATTTTTTTATATCATAGGAGGCAAACGAATAGGTGTGTCAACTGGTGTTAAGTGATCACTACCGTCCATAGACACTTGCAACAGCAGGGGAGTCGCAGGTGTGTTGCCAGCTTGTGTTCGGAGAGGAGAGGGGGAAGGGAAGAGGAGAGGTGTACCTCTGGCACTCTCACTGACCGAACGAAACGCAACAATGCAAGCACTGTTACTTCACATGGGTGTTTCTGTGGGTCGGGTGGTAGTACCCCTGACGAGCCGGCCCATTCATGCTGAAGCCAATAATAGTTTCAGCGTGGCTCTGCCATCTACATTTGCATGTCTTTTTTGTCGATAATTAGGCTCATAACTAACAAAAACGCTGAACTGTACACTTTATTCCAATAACATTGTATTGATGTTAACACTGTTGGTAACCTAAATTAATTAATAAATAGGAATCAAAGATTGTCGACCATACTTTTATAAATCACTACATATTATAAAACAAAGTTCTCTAATACGTCTGTCTGTCTGTCTGTTCGCGATAAACCCAAAAACTACTGAACGGATTTTTAAGCGGTTTTCACCAGTAAGTAAATAAAATTTGTCAAGATTTTTTATAATCAGGGTGGGACTACGACCGCCAAGTCCGCTCGTATTTTCATAAATACTTATTCTCGTTAAATATAACTACCTATAAAACATTTTTGTGAAAATAACTATAGTATAAAAAAACCCGTGCTCAATTTAAATTAACCAATGTAATTAATTGTTGCATTAAAAACACGTGCTTAATATAAATGCCAAAAATTTCGTCGCGAAATTTTTATAAGATACAATATTGCAAAAAATAAAGCTTTAACTTTCACAAACTTAACTATATTACGGTTAAATACCTGCTAACTGGAACAACATATAAAATAATAATAATTCTGTCAGCAGATACTCAATTAATTATTGAAAATTGGTAACGTTTTACAAACGTATACTTTTTTAAAATTCATAATCAGTCTCGACTACCTAATTTCTTTACAAATCTATCATTATAAACAGTGTGTAATAAAATTTTTGACTATTCTGAATATAAATATGCAGAACGCAAACTTATGTATAAAAACGACAGTAAAAATGACAGTATTTGTGTATGTACGAGTATAACATTGAAACAAATTAAGGGCAGAGAAGTAAGTATCAATGTCATCAAGAACAAAACTTTTAAAAACTATCAAGTCTTGCAATTCAGTTTTGCTACCGTCAAAAGTTGTGAGATCCATGTAATACCAAGTCGATTACTGTATTAAGTCCCTATTTAAGGGACATTCTGTCTTAAGTTATTACGTAATTTGTCAAAAAATATTTCCGACAGATTGTCGAGGAAAAAAAATCTAACATAAATCTCATAAAATACATAAAAAATCGTAGCATCTGAGTTTATAATAATCAAGGATCCACGTTCATTTAGCACTATAAATTAAATTATACAATATTTCTACAGTCTAGGTATATTAATCTAACGTTATAAGGACTAGGGATGTAGCTGACATTAACCGACTTTTCGACCTCCGATTTTTGTCAATATTTATAATTATCCGAATAAAAATTAAATTGCTCTTGTTAATCAAATGGAAACGCAATATTTCCTAAATATTCATGCACAATTTTATCTATTTATTTATTTCAAAAGAATCGATTTCAGAAACATATTATTATGAATAGGCATAACATATATGAAAGATGTTAGAATTATTTCTTACTAATTAAAATTGATTACAGTATGAATATAGACTAAGATACTATTATGAAAAATAAAAAGGATCAGGAACATAAAATAGCACTATTTGGTAATTAATGCACTATGTAGTAATTATATGTCATTTCAAATATAACATATATTTAGGTGGCGATAGTGAGATTTACGGTATATTCTATTTTTTGTGTAAGTTGCAACTAATACAAAATAATTATTAAAAAATTACCCTGTCTCATAAAATTGGAACATAAATATCCTATATGTTCTGGGCAAGGAAGGAGGTGTAATTAACAATAATCAGGTGTTCGGCGAACCGGTTTATTATTCGGCTATTCGGTTACTGTGTCTCCAGTCTCTAGTGAAGTGTTCCGAATCAGGTTTCGTGTGGTGTAAAATGTACAATCACGATGATAGTAATTTAATACATTTTTGTGCAAAATTTAGATCATCGGCCTCAATAATGCCCTAGATTTAGTACGAATGGATTGGGGCATTTAAAGATTTGTAACAATGTTTTGTATACGTCCCTTGATTTTTTTTGTCTTCATTGGGATGGAGTCTCTTATCAAATAATTTGGAAAAAAATTTAAAGCATTCAAATCATCACGTCTCTCTTACTTGCACCTAAATCACAACTGACGCATCCCTGTGACCTCATTATACGTATAACTAGCCTCTGCCCGCGACTTGATTCGCGTGGAATAAATACACTAACACTAACACGCAGCAATTCTCAAAATAAAAAAAAAACATCCCGATTTAGAAACATTCATCATCTGTGCTCCGCTCCTATTGGTATTAGCGTGATGATATATAACCTATAACCATTCTCGATGAATGAGCTATATAACACTGAAAACATTATTCCAATCAGACCAGTAGTTCCTGAGATTACCCCCTACAACGTCACAACATCACAACGTCACAAACTCATAAACTCCCAAACTTTACCTCTTTATAATAATATTAGTATAGATGATCATGTAATGCGTCAAGGGAAAGAGAAATTAGTCGTATCAAAATTGCGACCTTCTCTCTTCCATTATTATGCTAATTCCGAATATATTTGTAACAACATAATTCGAAAAAAAGTAATTCATTGGAACGATATGAGAAGTTAAAATTTATTGCTGGCTTTTTTTTTTCGATTCCGAAACTAATTCAGTAATATATTTTGACGTGAATGAAGTCACTAACACCAACTAGTATGCTATAAAATATTCATACAATCAAACCTTTCATTATAGCATTATGTCATATTATGGATATTAATTATAGATGTAATGAAAATATTACAGTTATTGTAGACGGCGACGCGACGTCGAGTTATCTAACGCGTGTTTTTTTTTTGCAAATACGAGAGTAAATATTATGAAACTGCACCGAAAGACCACTTAGCACCATCGAATTCTGAGATACGGCTATTGAATGTACAAACAACTTTTACTAAATTATTATAAAATAGCGTTTGATATGGAGTTTGAAAAAATATAACACTTTATACACAATTTTGATTTAAAACTAGGTAATTCCTGACAGCTTCGTTGGACATTAAAAATTGCAAATGCTCAATCGAATTGTATTTTCACGATATATATGTAGAAGAAATTATGTAAGAGTTTTATCAGACGGGCTTGACTCAATGATGAGCGAACAATGTGTGTGTACTCAAATGAACGTAGATTAAAATGTAGTAAAAATAAAGTTGTGTAGAAAGTTGTAAAATTTATATCTGTTTTCGAAGTTAGTTTAGTTGTTACTTTGCGATAGATAAATAGATTAGTTTATTTTAGATGTTTTCATACGTAGATGTAATAAAAATGAAAATCGAATATATCTCTACTGATAACATTTTTTGATGAAAATTATCGCAGGTGTCTAGGTATAAGTAATAAAATACATTTCAATCAATTTTAGAAATGTCTGTCTGTCCGTATGTCTGTTTGTATGAACACGCATCACTGATAAGTACTGCATTCTTAATAAAACCTCATCAAGTAAATCATAAAGCATATTTTCGAGTAACATTTCGTCTTTGTTTCATTAAAATCGCTTCGGTCTACCAAAAATTATTTTACTTTTAATGTGGACGCGACTTAAGTACGAGAGAAAAGTAGATAAGTAAATGGACTTAATACATTCAGATGATTTTATTAATTGCTTTTTCTTTATATATGCTTTCATGCGAACGAAGTCGCGAGCACTGCTAGTTTTACATAATACTAGTGTTCCGTACTGGCTTCGAACGGATGCAATGTATTAATATAATGTCCTAAATGCCATATAAGTGTTATAGTCCAAGATCCCAGAGTGATCAGACACAACTTATCTTTAAATATATGAAACCTTACGTTCTGAGTAGTGTTTCAAGAAATTAGAACAATCGTTCTAAGTACTTACAGAGTTTAAGTCTGTGAGAAATACATGTACCTGGTGAAAAAAGTGACTAAAAGTATAAGCCAGTTTACTGAAATGCCTGATTTTTATATAATTATGTTTTTGGACTATCACACTAAACTGATATTCAGTATCGCCAAACTTTTCAGCTAACCACAACTTGTGCAGTAATCCGGTGAAGCTGTTAAGACCTTGCTAGGTCAATAGCGTAGTCAGTTCGATAAAAAAAAAACAACTTGTGTCGGACGATTTAAAGTGGACAGAAATGAATAAACTTCATTTTCAAAACTTCAAATAACTATTATCAAATTATATTTAGTCACTAAGACAAGTTGAAGACCAAACATCCCGTCAGACACGAAAAATAGTCGGCTGTTAATATGAGCACGAGAGAGAGTTTGTTTTCGAAAATAACCACACGATCTGCCAGACAAGACGTGGATCTAACGTCTTAGATTTTCTGGAAGGTTTATTTGGTGTGGTAGATGTGTACATTTTGCCAATCGAACCATCTGGAAAATAACAGTGCGATCATTTCTAAAAGTTATTATGTCTCTATTATGTCCAGATGCAGTTCATTACAATACATGGGTGAATATTACTTCGGCTTTAGGGTACTGTTAGAAAAAAAAACCGATCGAAAGTTTAGAAAGTAATAGAGGTGAGATAATTGGCGTTAATACCGATGATCACGCGCTCTGATGATTGTGAAAAAAAAGCTCTTATATAAAAGTGAAAATGAGATTTTCATTTGTTTTTTAAGGCAGAATAATTACGTTTCATTCGGTGGTAAATTAGTTGTGATTTAATAACGGTAATTGCTGTTATGACATGTTAAAGTCACAATAAAAAAACAGTGCATGTATCAATGTGTACACGCGGAGGAAGTGAAACTTCTTTGAATTATAAATATTAAATTATATGTATGTGTTTAATGCTCTTAAACTATATACTATACAAAATCCCGTAGTATAAATATTTAATTTCTCATTTAATCATTTTGATACACTACTGCAGGTACATATATATCACATCCACACAAATAAATGCCTACCTTACGTTTAACGCATAACGATTCTTTTCCTCTACCGTGCCAAAGTAGTTTCACTTCAAAAATATATTTTTTGGTCTAGTATAATCATAATATATCTTAGTATAAAGCTAAAAGCTCGCTGTATATATTTACGTACAAATATTCCTCAGTAACCCAGTTTTAGCACATGTAAGGTAGTTGAGCAGTCAGATTTTAAACACTTAAATATACATTGAAATAAATGAGGAATAACTAATGTACAAAATAATAATCTATACCTATAATAGGAAAGTAAAACTCACGTGTCTACTTTTTGGCTCTTTGTTTTTTTTTTTTCAAAATGACTACGCTATTGACCCATCAAGGTCTTAACAGCTTCACCGAACTACTAAGTCGAGCGCTTAAAGCACTCATCCGATTTTATTTTGGCAACCAGCTCAAGGGTGTACGGCACACCTCGGCTTGGCTGTTGCCTGTTGCATGCAAAATTACGACCTATCTTAGCTAACCTAGCTAACTATTCATATATGTATGAGTTGTTGAAACGTATATGAGTACCAGGCATATACGCCTCAACAACTTCTCCATATATTTATTATCGGAAAATTGAAAGTTTTTCAGTTCGATAAGGGAAAAAAGTAAACCCTTCCACTTTCATGTGTAAGCGTGTAGGCGTGCACGTGTCCCCACACACGTGATCGTGTAGTGTTGTAGCAGTGATGTATATTTGTGTGTCACCGTATCGCGTAAGCAACGCACTCAAGGGCTCCCTACCGAGGGATCGAACCTAGGCTTGAGCCGCTGCCGTGGGAGGCCTAATCGGGTAAGTGGCTCTTTGTAAAAACATGTATGTGTCTAGGAATAAGTAATAATGTACATTACAATAATTATTAGAAATGTCTGAAAAAAAAATATGACCAAATTTGAATAAAAAATGGTTGTTTATCATATGACTATATTACAAATTAAAATGAAAATGCGTACAAAATAATCCATAATAAATGAGATAAAATGAATATAACACAGTATTACAGATTATAATGCAAATTCGTACAAAATAAACCATTATAAAAGAGTAACGTTGAACGTAACAGAATTAGAATAGACCAAAAAATTATATTCTTTTTACCAACTTATTAGTCGTTATATTATTGCTAATTTCAACATCATAAATGATGTCTTGTGTTATTCTGATCTATAAGTAACTAGTGGGCGCCCAGTGGTCGACATTCGACCATAGTTAATTGATTTTTTAAAGTTTGAACTTTATTAGGGTTCTTTTGTCAAAGGGTATACTTCTATAATCAAAGGTTTCCATCATGGCTACTCTGTTATTAGCCATATGTCATGATCTTTAATTATATAAATATAAAAAAAAATCTATGTGTAAATGAAAATTGAAATTAATTATAAATTTGAAACATAACTTTAACGATAATAAAGAAATTTATAGCAACCCATGACAGAATTTTCAATTAATTTTACACGACATCATGGGTGGATGGTATTTCTGGGTGATATTGAATTAAATGCAGTCTGTTCATTATGAGAAATAATGATATGCCCAGTATCATCGTTTGGAAAAATAATGGATCCATAATACAATCAAATGGTGAATCCAATACAAAGATGTTTTTAATACTACCATTAGCTTTTGGAAATAAATTAACCGCGGAGGTCTAAGTCATGGATTACTTTTATGAACAAAATTCCTATTTTGATTATACAAAGTATTATTTGGCTCATTTTTTTTATTAAATCATAATTTGAAGTGAGTTCACCATAAAACATAATAAACATTAAAATAATAGTTATATATTATAATATCATTGTTGAATGTAGAATGAAAAATGATAATTGGAACGTAAGAGTTAAAAAATACATACAGTCGAGCATAGCAACCTCATTCACAACCTTTTTTGAAATTCGTAATTATAGACGGCTGTCAAAATGTCTTTTTTATTTACATGTGTGTATATGTTGTGTAAAATTCAAGCAGTAGTGTGAGTAGTGCATATTTTAATTAATTTAATGTACTTCTAATGCATTTTATATAAAATAAACAGCTTTCTGCACTTCTCCGCCATATAAACTTTAAGTATGCCAAATTTCAAGTTCACCCGTTTACGAAGAATAGGTTAAAAAGGGGTACAAAGATTTTGCTTCACGTATTAATTAATAGATATTATAGTAAAGTTTTATTACCTATCGTTCATTTCTTTTTACGTAGAAAAGTAACAAATGTCCACACATTCTCACAAATATTCTGGCTTATTAAAATGTCATAGTGTAGGGATAATAAGTTTTTGTATCATAAGCCAATTGTCAGAATCAAAATACATGTACACATTAATGAGTTCTGCAAGAATAAATGTGTAAATCACTGAAGTATACAGGTTTATTTTTTTAGCTTAGCAAGATTCGTGATATTACTTTTATGGTAATAAGCTAAGCAAAGGTTCGGCCACTTTGCTAGCACTGTGCTTTTTGCCAGACGGTTAAGTGCCTCAAAAGCCCACCTCTCTAACCTGATGAAGCTGTAAAGACCCATCAAGGCTTCAAGCGTTAGTCAGTTAAAAAAATGTATCATAAATGTCTACACTGTATTCAAGTTATTTCAATATGATGTTCACTGAAAGATAACACTGCGCCCAATAAGCGATCAATAAAAAATAATTGTTTCCTCATTACGTTTCTAATTTGTCGGGTTTGATTATGCAAATGTGACGACACTTTTAAACCGCTGGAGACATTTCCTTTCTCATTAACGGCTCTAATGGATATTTAACTATCGTATGTTGGACGAGTTATAATCTTAAGTACAAAGCTTGTTCGATAACAAACTGTAATGCTGTTACTTGAAGACACGAATACAATTTTGTCTCCAATACACGAAACAAGATATTAGCGTTAATATAACAAATCAGAATATTAAACATATTACAACGTTGAGCGACTCGACCTGTTTCTTTCTAACATGTTTACTTTTACGTATAATAGAACGAGACAG
The DNA here is from genome assembly GCA_014332785.1 of Antheraea mylitta. Taxonomy (NCBI): domain Eukaryota; kingdom Metazoa; phylum Arthropoda; class Insecta; order Lepidoptera; family Saturniidae; genus Antheraea; species Antheraea mylitta. The sequence goes on along the minus strand of JACEII010000067.1, from coordinate 613,349 downwards.
TGTATACTTTGGTTATTTCTTTATGAGTACGTGTGAGAAGAAAAGTTTGATTCTGTTAAATTATCATATTGTAATACTTTAATAATCAATTAAAGGAACTGTAAGACTGCTAGTTACTAAAAGTATGATTCTTGTCAAAAATAACTTTTGGATTAGTAATTCAATAGTCTTTGTTAAATATAGTTCTGGAACTACACTTGAACAGACATTAGTGTTTGTTACTAATGTACTTTTTAGTAAAATACATGTATATCGTTGGTATAATATCTTATGTTTATCTAACAGCTGTTGTTGTATAGTATTTGAATGCTGAGTGTTCATTTAGTGTCGTTTTTATGCTGACAATATTTTTTATCAAATTTCGCAGTTGTGAAGATAGTAATTGTGTCCACGTTTCCACGTATCTTTTTTATTATTAATTGTATTTATAATAATATTTTAACTTTGTTTTCTATTAAACTCTTGGCTGTATTAAGCGCACGCCCAAACTAAAGGCTATGTTCAGAGCGGCCAAAAACTCTCACGAGGATTGCATGTCGCTTGAATTGACTTGTAGTTGTTCATATTATCCGGGTAATGCATTGCTAGGCCAATAACGTAGTCAGTTCGAGAACAAAAACAATAGTGCCCTGATCATTCATTCACTCCATAATATTCAAGTTTATCTCAATGTCGAAAATCAGCATTGTTAATTACAATATCTACTATTAATTAATGCTAATAGTGATTACATTAATTGCAATGAAAACATCTGTTATTTAATAATTCATACCATGTATACATAGTAGAACTAGAATTGTGCAACACAAGGTATTACAAGGCGAGTAACATATACTTGTTATGCAAATATTGCGTCTCATAATTTGATATTCATTACCTTAAGCGATGTACTTGGTTATTACACGATCGGTTATTGACTTTATTGATTTTAGTTTTATTTATTTAAGATTTTCCAAAGAAAAATCTATCTCATGGTTGAAAAGAAAGTACATAGTACTTATTAGTTACTAGTTGTGCCTGCGGAGTCGAGTGGAGTGGAAATTAATGTAAAAAAACAGGGATGAATAAAATCATCTGAATGTGTTAAGTCCATTTACTTATCTACTTTTCTCTCGTGCTTAATTCGCGTCGTCATGAAAATGACAATAACTTTTGGTAGAGTGAACTGATTTAAATGAAATTAATTCTAAATATTACTCCAAGATATGCTTTATGATTCTCTTGCTAAGTTTAATTAGCGGTGATGGGTGTTAAATAAAACAGACAGACAGAGTTTCAAGACACCTGCAAGATTTTTTAATTAAAGTCTAAAAAGTATAGATATGTTAGCTTTAAATTCTTATTATATGTACATTTGATCTATCTTTCGCGAACAGTACTTATTTTCTGCATGAAAGGTACCCTATGTCCTTTCCTGTATTCTAACACGTGTATGTAAAATTTTATGATGATTATTTGAATAGTTAAGGTGCGAAAATGTATAAGTTTTGGGGTGTAAGGGGTGTCAAATAACATAGTTTTGTGCAAAAATCGCGACCTATCTGAGATAACCTAAGCTAAGCTATATAGATATACGTATGTGAGTTATTGAAATATGCACGTGTACCAAGCATGCGTGCCTCAACAACTCCTATATGTATTTTGTGTAGAAAAAATTCCTCTAAACTATGTAGGATAGCATAGGATAAGGAAAAATAAGGGTAGAACTCTTTGTCATTCATTTCTCTGAAAAAGAAAAACAGCGTGTAAGCGTGTAGCCGTCCACATGTGTATAGGTGATGTGTCTGATGTTGTAATAGTGATGTAAGCTTTTGTGTCACTGTATCGCGTGAGCAGCGTACTCAAGGGCTCCACGCCGAGGGAGCGGACCTAGGCTTGGACGGCATAATTTTTACTTAGCTCTCAGTGTACGAAAATTGGATATGTTAAAGAAATTAAACTTGTTATATGAACGATTAAAATCGGATTTAGCCGATTGTAAAATACGACACAAGTAATAATATGAATGAATTCAATTTTGTCTTCCATATTTTTACACGATCACCCCCCTACACATTTTGGTGTAAGGGTTTACTTTTTCCGTTATCGAACTGAAAAAACTCTCAATTTTCCGATAAAAAATATATGGAGGAGTTGTTGAGGCGTATATGCTTGGTACACATATACGTTTCAACAACTCAAAAATATATGAATAGTTAGCTAGGTTAGCTAAGATAGGTCGCGATATTGCATGCAACAGCCAAGCCGAGGTGTACCGTGTACCCTTGAGCTGGTTGCCAATATAAAATCGGCTGAGTGCCTTAAGCGCTCGCCTTAGTAGTCCGGTGAAGCTGTTAAGACCTTGCTAGGTCAATAGCGTAGTCAGTTCGAGAAAAAAAAATCGTTTAGAAATGATGCGTATCAGTTTAATATGTAAGGAAGGATGTAGTTTATATTTGACGTGGTATTTGTAGCACGCGGTGGATTGGCGACGTCTGAGGATGGATTCGTTTAAATCTGATAATTATTTATATCGTCTTTAATACCAGGCTGTATTCAGTTCATCTTACCGAAATTAAATCGTATCATCTAAACATTAGGGTCTACATTATTCTGTTATGTATTATTAATACAAATAGTAAGAAGAACTGGCTTTGTTAAGCCAGTTACTATGCTCATGTAACTATATCAAGGTTAAACCGAGATTCAGTTCATTGCGATATGTCGAAACGATTATTTTTAAAACTGGCTTACTGGGTTTAATTAATCAAGATATTTGTCACGCGAGTTTTTTTTAATGTAATTTCTTATGTGGGCTTTAAATTCTGGCCCACAAACTCTTTGTGTGACAACAGTGGTGGCGGTAAACACTGTGTCGGATAGAGTGTCGAAAATGTCGGTTTTCGTCCGATCACCGAAGTTAAGTAACGTCGGGCGCGGTTAGTACTCGGATGGGTGACCGCCTGGGAACAGCGCATGCATATCTTTTCGTTGCGTTGTTGTTTTGTACTTTATAGTTTCATTATAATGTGATTATGAAGGTTGTAACAAAGTACACTAAGTTGTAATACTAGCAAGAATTGTATTCTTAAATTCGTCATGTTCTTAGACTGTATAAGATGATAACTTAGTAGGTTGTATTGAATTGTACAAGTTATTTTGCGTGAGTAGTCGGCTTACACTGTTCACTTAGTTGCAATCACAGGTCGTTTTTTAGACGGCGCGCTGACTTGATTTCGCACTGAATAGGGTTGCCATAACGATTATTTTTACTATAATTTTTAATAGGTTTTAGCTGATACATAAAGTGTTAATATTAATGCTGCAAAATATGTTTCTCGATCGATCAGAGTACTAGAAACAATTCTAAGTATTTATGTGATAATAGTTATTAAAGAGGAATAAGTGGATATTACTAGAATGATATTAGTGAAACAGTGCAAGAAAAAATGCAATGTCTGCTTAAAACACATCTCCAAATTGCATCAATTAATGTATAAAATTAATCAAAATTCGTTAAATATATGCTGGTGATCATAACTTGAATGCATGTATCATTTTTGACTTCAAACGATAAATGGACTATGGATCTTACTTGAGAAAGATTGTTAACATAAATTTGGCAAATTTATAACTCGCCTTAATTAGTAATTAATAGTTTCATTCCTAGCAATTTCGAAGTCATCTGAATATATATATATATATGTGTATATTAGGGTGGCCCAAAAAAACCGACTATTTTATTTTTTTGAGTCTCGGGTGAAAATGTGTTAGTTTTTGATGTTTTAAGAGCCCTCTGCAACAGACAGCTCAAAAAAAAATTTTTTCGATTTTTGACGATTTTGGAAATTTTAAAAAATTTGGAGTGACCTCTTAAAAAAAATTTTTTAAGCTGTCTTTTGGAGAGGGCTCTTAAAACATCAAAAACTAACATATTTTCACCCGAGACTCAAAAAAAAATAGTCGGTTTTTTTGGGCCACCCTATATATATATATATACATTTTTTATTTATTTATTGGGTAACAAGAAAATCCTCTAACAAAAGAAAGAGACCTTATTTAGGTTTACATTATTAGAAAACGTAACTAGACTTATTACTATGTTACAATAATAAAAACAGTAAAAATGAAATGAATTTTTATGTACATATGTATGGATATTTTTTCTCGAACTGACTACGCTATTGACCTAGCAAGCTCTTAACAGCTTCACCGAACTACACATATGTATGGATATTCTTATTAATCTTCAATATATATATACATATATATTCTTTTATAAATAAACAAAAACCTCAAGTACTTATTCTACCGTTTGTAAGTTCTTAATAAAATATATACAAAAGCTTATTGGCCTTAATTTATTTCTTAATTTTTTTTTCAGCTGAATATCTTAAACCCATTTACTTATCTACGTTTCTCTCGTACTTAATATGCGTCGTCATTAAAATGATAATAATGTTTGATAGACCAAACCGATTTTAATGAAACAAAGACTAAATGTTACTTGAAGATATGCTTTATGATTGTCTTGATAAAGTTTTATTATGAACACAATATTTAAGCAGTGATGCGAATCCAAACAAAAAAGTAGACAGACATTTCTAAAAATAATTGCAATGTATTTTATTATTTATAATTTGAGAATTGTAACATTTTTTTACAAAAATCAAGAAAGTACAGAGACGTTATATTTACATTATTATTATATGTAGAGATAACTATGAAAGTGGCAGCCCTAAACCGACAAGCGTTGGTTCTCAAATCGATTCTTATCAAAACACGGTCGACGACTCAGTTCAACGAACCTATTGTATAAGCGAAGCGTTTTTAATTTAAAATAAGAAATCTTCACACCGCGCCGCCACGTCTATCGAAATTATATTACGCAGTGTGATATCACTTCAACGTAATAATCAATAGTGAAGTAAATGTATAAATTAGCTTGAAGAATTTTTAGTCAATAATGTCGCAAACGGACAATTAAGATTTAGTTACGATAAATGAAGAAATCTATATGTTAATACGTCAATCCAGGTGTTGAAGGAGCCACGCTGAAGCTATTACTGGTTTCAGTATTAATGGGTCGGCTCGCCTGGGATAGTATCACCCTCTAACAGAAACACCAACGTGAAGTAACAGTGCTTGCATTGTTGCGTTTCGTTCGGTCAGTGAGAGCGCTGGAGGCCTAACTCCCCTCCCTTCAACCCTTCCCTCCTCCCTCTTCCTCTCCCCATTTCTCCTTCTCCGCAAACACAGGCTGGCAATGCACTTGCGTCTCCCCTGGTGTTGAAAGTGTTTATGGGCGGTAGTGATCACTTAACATCAGGTGATCCGCCTGTTCGTTTGCCTTCTATGACATAAAGAAAATCCAACGAGTTTGAGTTTTTACTAAAACTAAAGTACTTTTCTTCCGCGCGTCTAATGATCTTTTAACATGCCGCCAAAAGTATGAAATTTTTCCAGTAGTTGCTTTTAAGATTAATAAAATACAAACTTGTTTTCTCTTTTTATATGTAAAAATAGATGTTGGTATATTGGGAATCAATAAACTTCAGTATCCTTTGAATGACCATCACGAACGTTGTCTTTTTATGGAAATGGATTTGTATTGTATTTCAACTCTAGGTGACGCTAGACTGTTTTTATTATTATTAAATAAATTTTATATCGTTATTTAATGTGGTCGAGTATGATATAAAAACAGAGTGTGTCGTAAAGACACATGATAGAAGTGAAACTTTTGTATTGCAAGGAAACATTTTAATTACGAAAATACAACAAAATGTCAACGTCACGGGGTGTTTGTTCCTAAGCGGTCACCCATCATAGTACTGATTACGGCCCATGTTGCTTAATTAGGTGATCGGACGAGAAATGGGGTTTTCAATACTCTACTCAACACTGTCTCACTCATAACCTTCATAGGTTGCAGATCACAATTGCAAAGCTCTCTCATAAGAAATCTCTCGTCAAAAGCAACTATCACAATAGTTCGTAGCCACCAGGTTACATCGAATGTACAAAAACAGGTTTTATAAATCCACATATAGAAATCTGTTGTAGCTCAAGCAATTATTGAACAACTAACCTTGCGAAAACACCTTTAATCCGTTATCGTAGCGCTGCATTCCTATTCACATTCCATTTGTTTCAAATACAAAAAAAAAAATGCTTTCGCTTTCGAACGTTTCGCGTGAAACGAAACGTCGGAACAATATGACGGTGAATATGAATCATTGAAAAATGGAGTAATACGGAAATATTACGAAAAATATAGAGTATACGCGATTTATTGTACAAATTTGTTTGACTATAAGAAGTAATTAACATTAAATTCAAACAAGTAAATATGTTGCTCTACATTTTTACAGAAATCGTAAAAACATATTTGAATGAAAAAGGGCGGGAACTATCAAATTAGGCGGTCGAACTTTTTTTGGTTAATATTAATTAGTGGCGAAATATTGTAAATATTTATAGTTTTTTCCTTCACATCTTTTTCTCGATCTTTCTATCTGTTAGTGTATGTATTTTATCTAGTTTTCTTCGTAGTTGCAACTTCCAGTGGTAAGTTTTTTTTTTATGATTTAATCATGGATTTGGATCCTGACCCTGATCCCCCTCCTGATAAATAGAATCCCAATCCACACAATAATCCCTTATTAACGTTAATTGATGCAGAAAAATATATATCATCTAAATTAAATTCATCAGAAAAACCTGTGGATGAAAGTAAGAAAAAAATCCTTCAAAAAGTATTAATAATATCAAAATTAAGCAGTCTTTGTTTTCTAAAGATATATCGTCACTAAATGCTTCCTTCAAGTCATCTGAGCTAGGTAATTTATCAGATTCGCCCATTTCTTCAAGTCCTATGAATAACAAGTCACGTCAAAATTACTATGACGCGGACCCTGGACCATATGGTCCATGTTGAATTGACACCTGATGATCCAAAGGCAGGATTAACATTCCATCCCCTTAAATTTGGTTTATTGCTACATAAAAATAATATGGGAGATGTTTTGGAGGATGGCATAAAAAAGATTGGAAGAAATAGGTTAGCTGTAACTTTTAGGTCTGTGCTAGCAGCCAATACATTTTTGAAAAACCCTGTTTTAATCAGTAATAAGTATAAAGCTTTTGTTCCATCTTTTAATGTTTGCAGAATGGGGATCGTTCGGGAAATTCCTGTAGAGTGGTCTCATGATGATCTAGTGAATAATTTAAGAGTTCCTGAAGGGTTTGAGACGATAATACGTTCTCGAAGAATCAGTAGGAAACTAATTAATAAAAAGGGTGCATCATGGGTACCTACTCAGACTGTAGTGCTAACCTTCGATGGTCAGTCACTTCCCTCTCGTGTTTTTGGTTATTATACAGTATTATCAATCGAACAGGATATATTTCCTACAGTTCAATGTTTCAATTGTTGCCGTTTTGGCCATACCAAAATTCAATGTAGGAGTCAACCGCGTTGTTACATTTGCAGTGACAACCATGAGGGTTCTTCATGTAACAATAAATGCATTTTTAGGTGCATAAACTGTTCAGGGTCTCATAAGGCCACCAACAAGTTATGCCCAGAATTTATCCGTCAAAAAGACATCAAACACTATATGTCTACTCATTTTATATCCTACTAGGAAGCAACAAAGGTATTTCCTCCGGCTAAAAAAACTTTTGCTGAAGTGCTAACATCTACTAGCGGTAATGAAAAGACATCCCCATCTCATCACATTCAATCATACTCTCCAGATTTACGTCCACAAAATAATATAAACTCATACAGAAAAACTATTTTTTTAAAACAAAAAACTCTTGCTCCATTATCCAAGGGCTACGATAGTAAAACTCATAACAATATAATTAAGAATTATATAATTCCTACATCAAGTAATGGTTGTGCTCTGAATAGTAGTAGTAAATCAGAATTCAACCAGAAGTCTGCTCACATAATGTGAGTCAATCATATGATAATTTTATTCGGTGTTTGACATCAGCTGCCGATGAAGTATTTTCTTATAAAAATGTTGTCAGCAGTCATATATCGTCTCCTCCTTGGTGGGATAGTGAATGTATTCAAGCTATCAACAGGCGAAATCTGGCTGAAAGAGAGTGTAATTTGATGCACGATTTAAATACCTTTCTACGATATAGAAATACTGTAGCAGTAACTAAAAGACTTTTAAAAAAGAAGAAGCGGGATGGGTGGCGACGTTTTTGTCTGTCATATCCCCCGATTCACCTTCTTCTGTAGTTTGGAATAATATTCGTCGTTTTAGATCTTCAACAAAAAATGATTATTGTTCTTCCTTTTCCCTTGATTACGTTGATTCTTTTTTGAATAAACTGGCCCCAAAGTACGTTCCTAATTTTGGTCAAATGCCTTACGTTAACATTACTGACTAGAATGGTAATTTAGACTCCTTAAATGCTCCTTTTTCAATGCAAGAATTGCAATTGGTTCTCAATCGTGTTTTTGATTCTACTCCGGGGATCGATGGCATTCCGTACTCGTTTATTGTTAATGCGAAACCTTTTACATTATCTTTTTTTTAAATATAATCAATATTGTAGTTGAAACTGGCATTCTGAATTCCTGGAAGCAGCAAATTATAATTCTTATTCTTAAACCTAACAAGGATCCTTTAGATCCGTATTCTTTTAGGCCTGTAGCTTTATCATCTGTTCTTTGTAAATTGACCGAACATCTCATTAAAAATAGATTAGAATGTTTCTTAGAGCATTATAATTTATTAAGTACCTCTCAGTTTGGGTTTAGGAGGGGACGTAGTGTTTTTGACAGTCATTATATTTTTAACACAGATATTCAAATTGCCTTAAGTAGAAATGAATCACTAGTGGCTGCATTTCTTGACACTGAAGTTGCGTATGATAATGTTGACTTGGTTATTTAAAAAAACAAATTTGAGTTTTGTAATGTTCCTTGTAAATTTATAGATTTCATTTTTAATCTTTTTAGTGGTCGATAATTATTATCTTGAGGTTTCAGGGAGTAGACAATCACAGTAGATTACTCTGGAAAGGTGGGCCTAAAGGATCTGTTCTTAGCCCTATATTGTATAATGTTTATTCAAGAAACTTAGACTCTGCACTTTTGCCTCAGTGTAGTGTTCTTCAGTATGCTGATGATTTGCTAATATATTCCTCTAATAATTCAGTTGTATTAGCCACTAGTATAGTAGAACAGTCACTGGATCGATTATCACAATGGCTCTCTGAACATTGTCTTACACTTTCTGTTTCTAAAAGTAAAATAGTTATCTTTTCCCGTAGAAAAACTAATTCTCACGTTAGCGTTTCTCTTAATCAGTCGTTGTTACCCATCTGTAATGAAGCAATTTTTCTTGGTAGGATTTTTGATAGCAAATGTACTGGTAGTCCGCATATTGATTACATAGGCGGTAAATGTGAACGTAATATTAACATCCTAAGAGAACTTTCTGGGGTTTGGTGGGGTGCTCATCCATTTTCTTTAAAATTAGTTTACAGTGCGTTAATAAGAAGTCTGCTAGAATATAGTGTATTTACATTATGTCCAGTTAAT
>JACEII010000067.1:583967-603396 GCA_014332785.1 Antheraea mylitta | reverse complement strand
TAAGAAGTCTGCTAGAATATAGTGTATTTACATTATGTCCAGTTAATAAATTTGCAATACATAAACTTAATTTAATTCAATCTAAGAGTCTACGTATTGTCATAGGAGCTATGAAAAGCACTCCAGTTAATACTCTAAAATTACTCTAACATTAGCAGTTTACATCGTCGACTTTTGACGTAATAATTTGAAAATATTTATGCTCCAGTATGAAACGAACCATAACGTGGTGCAGAGAAAGTTCTACATTTGTTATGCATCTTGTACTAACTGCGTTTGTTTTTTGTGTTTACGTGTTTAGATGTCTCGCTTCGGTGGTAGGCTAAGCGATTTTTGACTACCTTGTGTTGCATGATGCTACTAGCGGTCAGACATGTTTTTTATGCAGTTATATTGTGGCGTACAAACACAATGTTGATTTATCTCTAGCTATTTATTCAACCACAAAAGTTATCGAAGTCCTAACTGTGACTACGCAACAGTCGATTGCTGTTATTGAAGACCCAGTTAGGACGGCTTGTATTTTGTCATTTGACTTGAAACTCGGCAGCGCAAATCATGTTGCATTGCGGTAGACCAGCTGTTTGGTTTTTCTCAGTCACACCCTTCTTATATTTACCTTGCATTAAAAAAATGGTATGTACGCTTATAATGACATTCTAGTAAGCTTCTCGAATATATAGAATACATTTTTAACATATGGTTGCGAAACCATAATTTGAAAAAATAAAGAATTCCACCTAAGTCGATATGATTAAGAAGAGTGCAATCTTTACTAAGAAGTATGTTTGTAATAGTCTTCCTTATTTGCTATTGGAAGCCAAAATAAAGAAGTAAATAAAAATTACGTGATACATGTTGGAATACCATGTTATTTAGAATCCTACCATAAGTCTGAATGTTCGATGAAGGAAAACATCGTAGCGGTGATTTTTTTAATGCCATTATTGAGTTTATATAATTCGCAATTTCCTCTCTTGCACAGCTTTTTACGTCGATTATCTGTTATAATAATACACACGGCTACACTATATTCTAAGAATGAAACTCTCCCTTATAGAGAAAGTCTTGACTGACAGTTGGTTTCTTGGCGTGCAATAAGTGTTAAAAGGTTCATAATTTGTGTGAAAATTATGGCCTTTTGTTTGCTCATTACTTTTAATGTTTACGGTATTTGAAGACATTTATTACCAAAGTTGATTTGAATTTATTAAACTATCTTAGAACAGATATAGTATGATGACCTTTACTTTATAAGATTTTTGAAGTGATCAGTGGCTTTGAAATTCTGTTCCGCAACCTCTTTGTGTGACGAGAATGGTAGTAAAACACTGTGTCGGGTAGAGTCTTGAAAACACCAGGTTTTGTTCGATCACCAAAGTTAAACCACGTCGAGAGTGGTCGTTACTTGGATGGGTGACCGCCTGAGAACAACGCGTCACGTTGACTATTGCTGTCTTTTTAAATTTTAAATGTTTCCCTATAATATAAATGTTTAACTTCTATCGTGTGTCTCTAAGACACACCCTGTTTTTTAAATTATAAGCCAAAAATCTAATAAATTTCTGTTATTGTCATGTGTAAGTTTGCGAAGCTTTACATTGAATAATAACTTTCACTGAAATTAATATTTTCATGCCGTTACATAAGAAATAGGACAGAAAATTGAAAATATTTACTTATATTTATTTCAAACCCTACGAATCTATGGGAGCAGAGATATATAAAGTTTGTTTATGGACCAGCTTAAAAAATTAATGCACATTTTTTGCTAATTACACAAAATTAGCCACAACCCAACTTTTAGTCATTAATCCGAATGACGTATTGTTACATCACGATTTTTGTATTGCCATATTAAAATTTATTGCAAACAATATACAAGGTCTAAATGATGATAGTCTCTGTCGAGTACTCAAGTGTTAATAATAATAAGACAGTAACCCGTGCACCTGTGCATCAACAGACGAATATGGAGCGAGGTAAGTTCGCTGGCAACCCACAGACTATATAATTATAGTAATCGATCATTCGAAACACGGCCGGTTATGTGTTTCACAACATTTTATTTTGTATCTACGATTTATTAACCTTGCAACACAAAGAGGTGGGTCCCCATATAGAGTCTACGCGTTGAAATATATTATATCCATATATCAAAACTTGATGTCGGTAAATATAACACAGATACACTATAACACCGTTTGACAGATAATTATGTGAGTTGGTATAAGTAAATGATTGTTAATGGAAGTTTTAATGCCATCTATGTTAGTTTATATTAAAATTATCCCGCCGGTAAATGACACCAATATCATTGCCAGGCTGTATTTTATTCTTAATCCTTACTAATATTATAAATTGAAAAGTAAGTTTATTTGTATTTAGACTTTTATTTGATTATTTAATTTTTTTATACTACGTCGGTAGCAAACAAGCATGCGGGCCGCCTGGTGTAAAGCGGTCACCGCAGCCTATGGACGCTAGTAACATCAGAAGTGTCACGTGCGCGTTGCTGACCCCTAAATAACCTATTAATTTTCCCCTTGAAGTACTCCATACTGTAGTACCCAGGAAACACTTCAGCAGGAAGCTCATTCCACAGTCGGGTCGTTCGTCCCGACCTCTCTGGAACCGGACCGTCCGAGACCATTTCGGTTCCATTGTGTGAGGATGACTTCCCTGCCGATTACGAGCGGTGCGATGGTAGAAAGTAGCTACAGGCACGATGTTAAACAATTCCTCGGAACACAATCCATTAATTAATCGTATGGCTATATGGAGTATCCATCTTTTAGTATCGTCGTTTGATTGAATACTCTATTTGTTACTGTGCGAAGGTTTAATTTGCTAGCTGCGTTTTTGAAGTGAATTTCCTTATCCCTCCCGCATTTCTATGTAATTCTAATCAGCAATCTTTTTGTTTGATGAAAAGTGGTTTGAGTAAACGCTGTGTCGGGTATAGTGTCGAAAACAACGGTTCTCGTCTGTTTACAGAAATTAAACAGTATCAAGCGCGGTCGGTACTTCGATGGGTGACCGGTTGTGAACGTCGCGTGACGTTGGCTTTTTGTTGTATTTTCTTGACTTAAATGTTTTTCTGTAATACAAGAGTTTCACTTCTATCGTGTGTTTTTAAGACACCCCTTTTTTGTTACGGTTTCACACCTAGTTAAAAACAAGCGATAATTCCGAAATTGTGCATACATCAGAAGCACAAAAAAGGACATGGGATACCTTTAATCCAAAAGAGATGTACTGTTTCCTAGCGATGTATCAATTTTATACTAACTCGAACGAATCCACGGTAAAAACTTAGTAATATCTACAAATGTAGACTCAGCAAAATCAAAATTAAAAAATACTTTATTCTATTTAGGCCCTAAGAAGGCGGTTATGACCGTACCTTACCAGCTATATACAGCCGGCAGTAGCTGTAGTCAATCAAATGTGATTAGAAGACCTCATTCAATTTAATACAGCCATAGAATATGCCGCACACAATGATAACAATTAACCATTGCCAGTTAATTATTAATTATTGTATTAACAGACACGTTTCGTTCTAAGCCGGTGGTTTCATTTGCATACAATACGTGTAATGCTTGCAAATACGACAGCTTACGGCTGCTTAGTTTTGTAAACGCGCTTCCGAGGCTAATCTCAGCGAACGTGTCGCACTTCGGACGGGTTTCTGTACTTTGTCACAACTTATCTTGTCATCTGAATCGGTAATAGAAATTTGATTATCAATATTTGGACGCAATGGATTATTTTGTGAAGCATATAGAGTGGTGTCGCCCAAAATCGGTCTTGTTCTGGTTCTAGCATTTTTGAAAGACCAAGACCACCAAATTTTAGAAAGACCAATACCATGATTTATCTCTGTAAGATTTGCACTAGACAAGACTGGGCCTGTAAGACCCTTGCCAAAACTAACTTTAGTTTATTTTATGGTGCCAGTGTTCTGTTAATCTATCTACGCATCCTCGTTTTTCTGTATTAAGTTTTTAGGTAGACTCATTATTCCATAATACCAAATACTTTATCATAATTTTAATTCAAATTGTAATAACTAAGCCACTGCAACGCGTAGTCCGGTGAAGCTGTGAAGGCCTAGGAAGTCCAACAGCGTCGTCAGTTCGAAGAAAAAACACCACAGCAACGCGTAGCCGGCTCAGCTTGTCATTACTAAGTAGTTGTCAGTTAGTAAGTAAAATATAAAGGTATTATTATAATGCACGTAGTTAAGTGTAAAACATCTTAAATTCTAAATGCGTAGTAAACAAATGAATGCGGCTTAAACAACGTCTTGGACAATAAAACGGATGCATTTCCTGCATCGTTCGTCGCCATTGGCGCTGCCTTCCCAGAAGTAATTATATTGTGTACGTAACTTGGGTTCTTACATGGGATATATTTTTAGTGGATTACAAATCAGACAACTGTGGTCCGGTGAAGCTGTTAAGACTTTACTAGGTCAATAGCGTAGTCAGTTCGAAAAAAGAAAAATCAGACAATTTTGGAAGCGGAAACTATGTATTATTTATATTTTGTAGGTTCTATTGTTTAACCACAATCTCGACTGATGTTAAATGAAGCTGTAGTCTAATATGCTAAACACGCCGAACTTAAAGGAGACCTGAGTGTAGCTGCCGGAACACACCAACAAGTGCTTGGTTTTTCTTCCCTTATCCAAAACCTCTATAACTCTTTTCTGCTTTGAAGTTACTTGATAAATTTTATGTTTATTACTATCCCTAGTATCTATGAAATGATCCCTAGGAAAAAATATAATGATATCTCTCTCCTCCTGGCTGTTAGTCCCACACGGTGGTGGGGTCAGCCTTCCTTACTTTTCTTCTCCACTTCGCTCTGTCCCTAACATCACAAGCGGAATCTTCGCACTCCATATCTTTTAGCACTATACTTTTTCAATTTCTTTTAGGCTTTCCTATGGATCTCTAACCCTGAAGGGACAATTATAGTGATTTCAGATCATCAGATTTCCCATGTAGCCTGGTGGCTTTCTCTTAACGTGACCATACCACCGCAGCCTATTTTCTTGTATTTTGTCGGCAATGTCGCGCACCCCTAGGCTGCCTCGCACACATTCGTTGCGGATTTTATCGAGCCGAGTCATGCCGCACATCCACCGTAACATTTAGATTTCAGCAACTTGAATGGTAAAAAGTATAATGTAGTAATACATATATATATACCAAAATAGTGCATGTAACACCAAAGAGCAAAGACTGCAAGTATATTTCGTAGAAATTGATTCAGTTATCTCGAAGATTAGATATCTTAGATGAATAACAGTACAAAACGTAAACACTAAATCCGAAGATTTGTGTCCACTGGTGAAATTAAAAAGACTGAAAAAATAATATAGCCCATTACGAAAGAAAAAAAAACATTGTAATTGTTAATTCTGATCATCGAAACATTTTTTTTTTGTGGAAGTTAAGACGCAACATAAACTTTAAAGAGTATATAGGTGTGTAGCAAGCTCCCAAGGTGCAAAACGTAGTTCCCTCGTTTTATAAGAATAAATAATCAAATTAGTAAGTAAATGAATCGGTGTCAACATTATACGGACTTTTCTTCTTTAGTATCAGATCCATAAATTGTAGATTAACCATTTTGTTTTTGAAAATAACGGTTAAATACTTTATTGAACAAATTCCTCGGTAGACCAGGCAAATTAGATTCATTGCGAAAATCAAAGTAATATTTGCAACAACACAAAAGAGCGACTATTGAGGTTTTAAATATTAGTATAAATAAATATATTATTATCTTCGTTTTTCTAAAATAATAAATTAAAAAGCACAAAAGCGGAGGCTACATTGTGCACGGGATCTAGTTTGATATTTGAAACTAGAATTCGTAGACAATAATGTAGACCAGACAGACGTATTTGTAGATCTTATAGATTCGTAACGCCTGTTCAATGTTATTAATAGCGCACGTGGGAGGTGACTGACCTTGGGATATAGCAAAAACGACCAGCAAAAACCTTATGCCTCTTCGAGGGTAATCGCGGAGTCTTCGACTCGTTCGGCGTTATAAATGCTTTCTTATTTGTTTTTTTATGTAATCAGCTGATTACATTAAAATAATAAAGATAGACGAAAGCATTCATACGTTGCTATTATCGGATAATTAATTAAAATGAGAATCTTTTCGTATCAATACATGAAAATTGAAAATGGTTGTGTGGATGAAACGTAATTCTTTCATGCATATATACTGAACGGATTCTGATGAAACAGTAATGTACCTTCTAATATGAGAAAAGATTTTTTCAAATATATATAATGTATAATTCTTCTGTCCGTCTGTATATTGACTGAACTTCTAAACAGTCGAACCGATTTAGATGAAATTTTTTGTGTGTTTCATTGGATTCGAGAATTGTTTAGATTCACAATAGAACCGAGTACTTGGGGCACTGCGGTTGACTTTTAAGTTTTTATCATCAAGGCAGAACAACATCCACCTGGTCTGCTGCTCTGTCTACAAATGACGAAGTTCTGAAGTGATAAATATTTTAAAAAATTCTCTTTGAAGTCGCTTATAAAAAACATGAGATTACACTCTTTTGTTAGCCAGTTCGTCACATATTAAGGTACGAAACCACGAACACAGGATATTAAGTCCACTAGCGTTAACTATTCGTCCTTAATAACCTCATTTAAGACAATAGCCATATAAGATTGTTCTGGATACAAAACGACCGTTACTGTTTCAATGTCAACTCGGGTTGATGACACGGAAAATGGCGTGTTCCCGTCGTGTGAAGTACATATGCGCCCGCGCAATCATAAATCACACGATAAGTTACACAATATTTTTGATCTTGATACGTATATTTTAGATATTTGTAGATAATAGGTATTAATGCTATTAAAATTAAGTGTTTAATTTTTTTTAAGTCAAAATTCTTATGGGATGAATTTTTCTGCTCGAATTCTTCTCGCTTTCTTTCTGAAGGTTACAATTTTTTTTAATGTGTATTTTTATTTAATTCACTGATTTTATTTACTAACCATATTTTGTGTTGTTATGTGTTTGTATAAATTTAAAAAATAATTAAATTCGATGTTTGTGTACAGTCCGAGACAAACTTTTTGACAGCTGAATAAATATGTGTTATATTATACGCAAAACGTCAAAACAATATCTTTTTTTGAACGGACTACGCTATTGGCCTAATAAGGCCTTAGCAGCTTCACCGGACTACTTTTTTTTCGAACTGACTACGCTTAACAACTTAAGGATAACTAAATGAATTTTATTTACGAATAAATAATATTTTAATTTTTGTTTTGTATTAAACTTTTGACAATGTTATTCGCAAGCCCGAACTTACAGCCATATCCAGATCGGTCAAAAATATCGAGGAGGACTAACTACTTTATGAGTAATGTAAAGTAAAATTACATCGACTCACTCTTAAATCAGAGGCGGTAAAATATAGAGGTTGTATAATTACGATAAATAAATTTAAGCACAAGTTTTACTACTTTTCACTATATTAGTTTAAATTCATTAAGGGATGACAGTAATATTTTCATCACAGTTACCAATTGATATAATTAAAAATCAGTATTATTGCTGAACCAACATTGTGAGTTTTATTCTGTACGATTAATTTCATTGTAAAACTAAATCAGATCCGATTCTAGACCACTTTTGTTATCTATTTACACAGACATCGTAAAACGACAAATCTTCATGTCAAAAAATACAGAACTTTGTTTTGAACGTAAGTACAAAGCGAGTGTGAAATTATTATGAATATGGTCTGGCGGCTGTCTTGTTTCTTATATAAAACAAGCAGTGTCTGCGAACTATGTTTCATCTGAAGTATATTAAAATATATTTCTTTTTTGCATAAGAACCTTCTCCTGAAAATATCAAACACAACAAAAGAATAAATAGCGAAATCGGTTCAGCTGTTATTGAGATTTGCGCTTAGCAACAACACATTTAGCGATTCATTTTTATATTATAGATGGTGTAAATAATCATTGCCTCTTGAATTTGATATAAACAGTATAAAATTAACGATTTAAGCACCTTTTTTATGTTGATTAAAGAGCATTCGACACAAACGATTTCTTTTTTATTGTTGTAGCGTCAATCGACTGTATTTTATGTATAAGTCAGTAGACCGTTAAATCCCAATTTAATTCTCAATTTATCAAAAACTGTGCATTAAGCTAATTTATTTGTACCTCAAAATTAAAAAGACGTAAGTCACCATTGTTTTTAACTTATGTACTTATACTATGTGTATATCGTATAGATATTTTTGTACAATAAATATATTTGCAGTAAAAATGGTTCTAAGATTGAAACGCTAAATTACAAGTAAAATTCCTAAAACTTTCACTCAGTTGTAATTTATACTAACAAATACATTGTTTCTCGACCAAATAATTTTATTAAAAAGACTCCACTAACCTTCCGTAAATTAATTATAATAAATAAGTAAAAAAAGAAACAATTTACGTCACAAAACAGTTTGCAGTTATGTGCATTAAACGACGTTTTTAAAATTTATTTTGTGCTACAACGATTAAGAAGCAGGAACGACAATTTTTATTAAAATTCAAAAGGTACTGTACTATAATATCCTTGTTGAAGATCCAATCTCTATACCAAAATACATACAAAATTAGTTTATCGGTTTAAGTCTGTGAAGGTAACAGACAGACTTTCGCATTTACAGTATTAGTACTCATGATATATAAGTATCAAACTTGTATATAAAGTTGATAAAAATCACATAATCTTAGAGTGTTTGTGACGAATCTGCCGGAACAGAATGCGGTAATAGGTATTTGAGTGAGACGCCTCTGTGAGACTAGCGTTAATGCGTAATTCCGTTACGCGGCGCGTGCGCATAGCCCGTTAGTACCTATAGAGATTCAATAGACTTTTTATTTTCATGAGCGAGCTTTATCTACTGTGTCATTCACAGATGATTTGGTCTAAAATGGTAGATATTAAAACTATGTGTAGATGGATTGGCTTTCAAGTATATAAGTAAATTGATAACTAGTAAGGCGAAGTTAGAAAAGGTAAAAAAAAAAGTTAATAATAACTAAACAGTGAATATTTAATAAATTACTAATAATAATAATATATATATATATATATACATATATATGCTCACGGATACGATTTTTACGTAAAAAAAAAAAACTACTTCTAAGCAAAAAAAAGGTGCGGACCAAGAGTCTGCAGACTAAAACAAAAAGGAAAAAAAAAAAAGAAGTTAGAAAAGGCGCTACCGCTATTTCTTTTTTATAACATAGGTGGCAAACGAGTGAGTGGGTTATCTGATGTTAAGTGATCACCCCCGTCCATAGACACTAGTAGCACCAAAGTAGTATCAAGTGCGCTGCTAGCCTGTATTTGACGGTTAGGGGGAGGGAGGGTAAAGGAGTGCAGGAGGAGGGGAGGTGGGCACCCGGCGCTCTCACTGACCGAACGAAACGCAACAACACGAGCGCTGTTACTTTACGTAGGCGTTTCTATGGGTCGGGTGGTAGTAACCCTGGCGAGCATCATCGTGCCGCCCCAGCGGTGTGGCCCAGCAGCAGAAGTGCCGCCACCGGGCCTCGTCTTGTAACCACCTATGTTAAGGGTTTCATTACGATGGTTTCCCTTGACCGAAAGCACCGACACCATTACAAGGATTACAACCTACGTCATTAGACCCGGTGTCCGAACATGCTATTCTTCACTGTTACTGTACATTGTGATTAAACTATTATAACTAATATAACGATTAAACTATATTGTGATTAAAAAAAGAGGTCTAGAACTAGTTAAAATAAAAATTCCTTTTCCTCTCAACTAGGATAGGTTTTTTTATCTCTTTCGGTGGGGATTAAAAGGGAAAATTGAAATGAGATGTGACGATTTTTTTAAATTTTAGCTCGTCAAAGGGACTGCACTGTGCCTGACGGTAAGCACAGTACAATCCAAAAACAACGGCGTCCACCGAGATATACCTACGCCCTTCTTCGTAGGTCGTCGTTGTTTACGATACTTGTATTAATGAGTCGTTCTGTCTTCTACTGATTTTTGTATTCTGCTGTGTTTTCTACGCAATTATTACACCGTTATTACTACTTCACATTATTTGGACGTACTTAATGGCCGAGAGGTCGCACAGTTAGTGTGATCAAGTTTTGGCGTGGTCATCATACTTTTCAACACTCTGTCTGGGTGTTAAAATCCATATACTCGTATTCTATACTTGTGTAATTGTGACCTCATATATATTTTTATTATTTATGGTCGATTAGAATTCATGTGATGTGCACTGCAAAACACGTTTTGTTTATACCAGTAATATGACATACTTCGTGACATTGGTACGGACGATTAGTTAGCATAATTTTTAAAATGACATAACGTCACGTATTTGTATCTATTTTGGATCTATACGAGGTCGATATTGGTATATTTTCTGCTTACACAAATGACACGGTTGTCTTACTAATGGTTTGCGTTCTCGACTGTACTTCGACTTAAAATTATTTTTAGACGAATTCTACATAAGAGATCGCGCTCTGTGACGTTGCTTTGTAAACAAACAATAATTAATTATCATAAATTTAGCACAGATTCAGACTTTATTGTTTTAACTTTATACGAATTCTTATAATCCAATATTTTCTATAAATATTTCATTTTTGATTTTATAAATCGTCACTATGTACACGCATCTCCCATGTAAATGAAAACTGAGTGATAACGTCGATACATTACGTTGTTGGTCAGTAACGGGACGGTTTAATTGACGTGCTATATAAAGAATTCATTTTGCATGTTTTAGATACGATTACGGTCATGGTATATACCGATGTAGTGTATGTTAATCCACTGGGGCGAAATATTTTTAAAGACATGCCAGGTTTATTTTAGGTTCTTTGGATCGTAAATCTTGATATAGTTTTGCCTTTGACATGATTTAGTATATACGAATAGTTATTTTATGTTCCATTTATCTGCATACTCGTCTTTGAAGATAAACCATGTATAATCATTAATTAAATAAGTACTAGTATTGTATCTTGTATAAACTTGGAAAAAGGGCTTAAATTACTATACCGATAACTGGCGGTATTTATCATATAAAATAATATATATTTCATTTTAAAATCACATGACTACCGAGAATAAGGTAGCAATTGCTTAATTAATCAACCATACAATTATATAATATCTTATAACTCATGTTACGCAGAATTTCGGTTACATAATGCTTTGTTTGACACTATTTGTGTTTAGGCATGAATGTTATAATATATTATATTTATATAAATTTCCTACTATGCAGATATATGTGTCACGTAGAATATTACTGGTTGTGTGTAAATAATACATATAGATTCGAATTACAAATATTACAAAGACTGTCCATTTGAATAGGGCGTGATTGGTTACTTTGAATTGACACAAAACGACTAATTATAATTATTATTAGATCGACTATTAGTCTTTAAATGTTTAAATAAATAGGAATTCATTTAAAGAAAAAAAAAACAGTAAGACTTTTAAAACGTGATAGATATTGTTACTACAAAACATGCATAAGATCTAAAGGCATAAAACAAATACAAATTATGAAATTATTCCAATTTTAAAAAAACAATTTAATACTGAAAATTAGTTGTTAGTGATGTTTAGGAATGTAACACCATCTATCTGTATATCGGCTAAATTAAAAATAAAGGGTTGTAAACAATACTTTGTAAATAAGTACAACGAAAACTATAAAGTTTTGATATCAAATATATGTAAAAAGGTAAGCCAGATTGAACTCCTTAATAGCTATTCATAATAATTGTGACGTTTTCAGACCCAGTGGTAGGGTTTTAACGTACATAAGTGTCAGCCGCGTAACTGTACCATCTAAGATCCGTGCCAATATCATTGGTTTCGCCGCAAGGGCCCAAGTAAAAATCGTCACAGTGTAATTTAATTTTAATAAACCAGTGAATTCACGGCCGGAAACCCCATCAGGCTAGGCCCTGCAGCATTTTGCCTCTTCTCCCTGTAGCCTATCATTAGATCTAACCACGGCGGTCATCTCACTCCACCCCCTCTTGCGGGGGCGGACGAAGGAACTTGACAAGGCGATGCCTTTTAAAGTAGTGCTTCCTTCGAGGCCCGTTAAGACGGGTCTGTCCTTTGGTTGCTATCTTAGCTATTGGTGACGTCCGTACATAGCATCGATGCTTGCCACCATTGCTCTGGCGGCATCCTGGGCTTCATGACTTCCCATCTTTGCTATTTCAGAGTTGATCTGAAATCTGCATATTTTAAGGAACTCTTCGTATTGTGGCTTGATAGTGGGTTCATTGGGTTCCTCCTCGGTGTCGCTCGGTTGCTGGGTGTCTAGCGGCTCCGTGGAGGTAACATTTTTCGTGTTTATACACGGGGGCGACTTTCTGCCGCTTCTCGGTCTGGGGTCATTGGCGGGAGCCATCAGGCTGGCCGCGGCTGTCTCCTCAACTGTATTGTGTTGAGCTAAGGGCGCTGTCTTGTGCCCGGCGTCACCAGTGCGGGCGACAGTGCTAGCTCGTCGGTTGCGTGCCTCGCTCCGAAACACGGGGCATATCTTTGCATTGTTGGAGGCGTGCGCGCCCCCGCAGTTGACGCAGGTGGCGGGCTCGTTCAAGGGGCGTTCACATAGGTGCGCGGGGTGTGGCCCCCCGCATCTCACACAGGCGATCTTCCGGTGGCATTGGTGGGAGGAGTGCCGGAACTGCTGGCAGCGATGGCACTGCGCCGGCTTCCTCCTCCCCCGCCATCCTTTTACGCTAACTTTAAATAAGAGCAGCTCTTTGATCTGGTATATGGCTTCAGTGAGGTTGGGTGTTCTTCGGACTGCACAGTGGAAGATGCACCCGGCTCTTCCCTGCCTACCATAGATCGCTCTAACATAGAGCGGCTGGAACCCCTGTTCTATAAGGGCTGCTTCGACCTCTTCCGAGGGCGTGTTTTGAGGTAGTCCACGAATGGCTACCTTGAGGCTGCGTTCTTTGGGGAGTGAATACGTGAACCAATTCACTCCCTCATCTCTCTCCAATTTGGAGAGGTATTCGATAAGTATCCCGTGCTCGTCTTGGCTCAAAGGGATAAAACGCATCCCTCTGCCAAACGGCCGTGCATTCGGCCTACGCCCCAGCAATCCCGTCAAATGTCGAAAATGTGTGATCCAGTTGGGAAGACTTTCTACTACTATTGGCGGGAAGCATTGTCGATGCTCAGGATTAGGGTTCCGTGGGTCTGCATCTTGCGATGAATGTCTTGTAGGTGAGGCGCTCGCTGATTGGCTGGCTTCTGTTATCGCGGCGTACGATCGCTGCTCGGTAGCAGCTTCTCGCGACGGCGTATGCGCGGATGGCGCCACTGTGCGCTCAGTGGGCTTTCGCGACGATGAGGCTACCGCGGATTGGCGTTCCGCAGGCGGAGTCGATTCGGAGGGGGGGGGGGCTGCTCGCGGGCAACCCCTCGCGATCGCGACGTAGCAGGCGTGGGTGTGGGTGCGTACACCTTCGCCGCTGTAGGCTTCATTGTGGCGCCGCCCGACGTAGAGGGTGACGCGGCGTCTTGGATCTTGACTTTCTTGACCGCCGGAGATTTGATTTCCGGCGAGGTGTTAGGCGCTATGGGCGCCTGGGATGCTGTAGCGGTGGCGGCTGCGGCCGGGACGGGATCAGGATCACCGCGCTTGCGGCGCAGCGCTCTCCCGATTGGTTCGATTTGGTAATCAGGAATCTTCGGTGGCTTGAGTTCACCCCGCGCGGCGCGTTCAAGCGCTGCGGAGTCCTCCGGGGAAGGCTTCTTGTTCTCTTCCGCTGCCTCCTGGAGACGCAAGTACAGTGCCATCCAGCGGGTCATCCCGTTCGACAGCGACCGAGCCGATATCAGCTCGGCGAGAGTGACTAAGTCACTCTCGTGAACGCTAGTCGTCGTAGACTCCCCGCCGGGCGACCTCTGTCGCGTCCCCGCGGGCTGCGGGCGAGAATCGGGCACAGTAGTGCGGAGTCCGGTGTGCGTAGCGGTGGTCATCGTAGTTGATTCGGCAGAGTCCGAGGGCTTGCGAGAGGTCGTTGAAACCAACGTGGATGCGTCGGTTTGGCCCTGAAAAAGGCCGGTTTTCTTCTTTCCCGGCTGGGAAACGGCTTCTTTCTTGAGGCGCATCGTCGCGCAGGACGGGCGGTAGTCGACTGGGCGACTCGCGGAGCTCCGGTAAGACGTCCTCGCGCGCGTGACGACGGAGCGACTCCTTAGATCTAACGCTAGAATTAGAACCTTAAGTATGTAAATTTAAAGTCTGTATTCTTTCGAATTCTTTTAAAAAAATTATAATAGATGTCTAGGAATACGAGTATGTAATAAAAAACATTTCAATCATTTCTAGAAATGTCTGTTTATCAATATATCTATCACCGAAAAAGCCTATTCCACGTAAATGCAATAACATTTTTCTTTGATACATCGTTATCATTAATCCAGCTATTAGTAATTAGTAGTTAATTAAAACAAACATATAAATTTTACTGTGAGAAAAATAATAATACAGTGAGAACAAAAATGAGTATGTTCTCGTTTCACTTACATTAAAAGATTCATTTTATATCTGTTCTCATTGTAAGGAAATAGTTTCGAAGAAATGTGATTTCTCATATTCCGCATCACGCTGGTTCACATGGCTAGCGGTGCTGTTGCTCTCTAGTTGGGTAAATGGAGCAAAGAAAACAATGAAGCGTCTACAACGCGATATTTTTTTCTTCATACATTACTGACATCGTATAAGTTACAGTTAATCCGGCAACACTCGTTGAATAGTTGCAACACAGTGTTAAAATTAGGTTTGGTTTTCGCTGTTTTTTTTAATTTTTAAACACACTAAGTAAACATTAATTTGTATACCTATTATAACTTTTAATGAAATCTTAAGTGACTGTTCGTGTTATTAAATTTTACATGCATTATAGTTATTATATAATAACATATGCCCGTATGTTTTTCGTAAATTGTCATGTGTTGATTATTGTTTTTCATAATCTTAAGTTATTTGACAGTATTATGTAATATTATTGGCATCTTACATAATGTAGCTTGGTTATTATGTATAGGAGAGTCGGACGGGAGATAACACAGGACATAAATTTTGAGATGTTACAAAAATTCTCTGGAAAGTTCTAACAAGAGGGTCGCCATCTTGTTGAAATATTATAGTCGCCGCAAGACACTTTGAAATAATCTCTGCTTTTAATAACAGTACCAAGGTATATAGAAAAAATGATAAGGTTCTGCCGTTTTGCGTGCATCACGTCAAAAAATATGACGAAATCTTCCTTTAGTATTGTTATTACAATTTAAAAAAAACAATCATTTTTATAAAAACTAGGCGTTTGGTTATATGTAGTTTCTTACCAAGGAGAAATGGGCGGTGTCATGCGAAAGGCATGCTAATTCGATCAATAAAAATGATAAGTTGTCAAAGTAGGATATATTGCTCTTGGGAAAATGTATTTTGAATTGAAATATTATTAAATGAAAGTAAGTGGTAAGTAATATTTAGACATAAAAGAAAGTTTAGTATATTTATGAGTTTCTTCATAGAAACTGGGTAATGATGAGAAAGAATGTCAAAAGACAAGTTTAAAAACCGACATAAACGGAATAGAACAGTGGTAGGCGGAAGATATTAGTATAAAATGTATAAATATACATTTTTCTAAAGCCATATCATTGGCACACTCTCCGAAACCAGTTCTTTTACGGAACTGTGCTAATGGTTTTACAATATATTTATTTAAACCGGTTTTATGTACACACGCACGCATCCATAAACCAGAATAAATGCATTATTACAAACGAAATATAAATTTCATTCCAGTTTACGTTCCAGGCTTTATGTTCTAGTTAGTGTGGCATCCATTTACACCGTTCTGTAAGCTGTCGTACTCAGGTGTTGCAGATTGTTGCGTAATATCCAACGGTGCTAGATTACATAACGGTGTGTAGGGTTGCCGGTGTGGTTATACGGTCAACGATGTCTGTAAATGGCAGAAAATTATAGGTTATATTTAAACGTTATCCCAAATGGTATATATAAAATTTCGCTGTACGATTTTATCGCATTTGCTGATTTTTTTGTACTCATTGTACTAGTTTTTGTTGTGTAGTACGTTCTTTTTGGATAAAAGGTACTAGGTGTTCTATTCAATTTCATTTATTGATATAGAAGAATCGAGTAAATTCGTTGTGTGCTTTACATTTTGTAACTATACTAACGTAAAAACCAAAAGAGTTCGCTTTGTTTGAGATGTAATGATTAATTAGTCATGATATAATAAAAAATATATATATACATTAACAATTAGCTGTAACTAGTTTAGTATATTAATAAATTGAGCCGTCATGGAACGCCTGGCAGATGTGAAACATCGAAATTGTTAGAATTAAACGAATCTCAAATTCTAGAATTCGCAATTTACACTGTAGGTGCGAGCTTAGTACGGTAAGAGAGATTGCGCACAGTCATTTGCGCATGGTATCGCGTCGCCACGTCTCACACACTCGCCACGCTAACAATTAGGTTTATCCGCGCCTTTAGATATTTCACATCAATAACATCTTGCCTTGCTAACTTTAATATTGTATCTAAAATGCAATAGACTTAAAATGATTTCAATAAAAAAGTGCAGACCAAGAAAGAGTTTGCAGAAAAAAAATAAATAAATTGAAACAAATTCGTAAAGAAAATGTATGGTTTCAGTGTAGGGCTCTTCTTTGTTGGTATATGGGGATAATATAATTATTCCCAGTTAATTTAAGATGGGAAGTCGCCTCCCACGATCTATTGTTCGCTCTTCGTGTCTAAATGTAAATTTGTACGATTATCTAATGCATCCAGCATTGTCAGACATTATGAGGTGTTAATGCATTTATTATTTAAATTTCAATATCGTTTTACCAATGAAAATAAACGGATAGACCACCCAATGTCATATTTATTGTTCTCCACTTAAAGTTATTCGAGAATTTATGTTTATTTGCATATGAATCAGATGAACTATACCACTCTATTCAATTTAGGTACTGAGGTATAAATGGACGCCAGTATATATCTAAGTTTCATAAACTTTGTTACTGTTTTTTTTTTTTACTCATAACTCCATAAATTTGATTTGATTTATATACAAAAATACAAATACAGGTACAAATATAGAATTTTTACAAAAGCAAAATATTAAAATTATATTTGTCTGTTCCTCGTGCAAGATGGAACACTATTTACTAGCATCTATCCGCGACTTCTGTATGGAATAGTTATTTCGGGCTAACGCTAACTGTAACTCGCGACTTTGTTTACATAGAAGGTGAAGATATTTTTAATCAATACATACGTTAACCCCGATTATGAAACATTTTTAATTGGTACACCGCTTCTATTGGTCTTAGCGTGATAATATATAGCCTATCGATGAATGAGCTATCTAACACTGAATTTCAAATCGGACCAGTAGTTGCTGAAATTAGCGCGTTCAAGCAAACATATTCTATAGCTTTATAAGATTAGTATAGATTTTCTTGTTTTTTTTTTTTTATATCAAAGGAGGCAAACGAACTGGTGTGTCACGTGATGTTAAGTGATCACCACCGTCCATAGACACTAGTGACATCAGGGACGTCGCGAGTGCGTTGCCAGCCTGTATATGGGAGAAGGGGAGGGGAAGGAAAGGGAAAGAAGGAAAGAGGAAGGGACGTGGGCCTCCGGCTCTCTCACTGACCGAACGAAACACAACAATGCAAGCACTGTTATTTCACGTCGGTTATCTGTGAGAGGGGTGGCACTACCCCGGAGGAGCCGACCCATTCATGCTGAAACCAAAAATAGCTTCAGTGGGGCTCTACCACCTACAAATTGGGAACCAATCTTCTAGTAGATTACTACTGTCATTGTCTAATAGTTAATGATATTACAAATTTCTTGCAATTATTTCAATTTACTAAAAAGATGGTGGCCGTCTTGCTAGAACTTTCCGGGGAGTTTTTGTGTAAAGTCAGAATCCATGCTTCGCGGCATTATTTTCCATTCACTTGTGCATAATATCCAAACTATATGACATCAAACACCAACGATATTATAAAATATAGAGCCAAATAACACAAGATTATGAATGAAATATAAAATCCACTACACGAAATTCCAAGATCCCGTCATAAAATCACGTTAGCATACTTAATTACCTTTTAAACTTTTAATGTCGGTGCATTTTACTCAATTAATTTTAATCAATTTAATTTTTCTTTTTTAATGTTTGGCATAGAATTCGATTATGTAATAGAATAAGGGCAAAATGTTTTTTTTTTTTATTAAGAACTAGCACTCGCCCGTGACTTCCTCTGCGCTTGTATGTTTACCTGTACCTCTTAACGGTTTATGCAATGCTCACTCTTTTATTCTAATACAATAAGCATTTTTTAGCCACTTTATCTGCGTATTTTTCATTGTACTCAAGATGTACAATCTATACTTTATGAACAAATTCCAAACTACCTCTATGTCAAATTTCATTACAATTCAGAGTTCAGAAATTTGATTTTGATAATATATCAAACTGACTGTACTTGAGTAGTGTATTTAGACCTCTAAAGATACAAATGTACATTGGCGTTTTGAAATAAATGACATTTAATTCGGTTATTGATACGAGATCAAAACATAATAGTGTTTGTAGTAAAAATACGATAAGTGTCATAATGTTTATTAAAACACGGTGTTTTTCAACATTAAATTGTGGTTTTTCACTAATTAAATCGCTGTAATTAATTCGTTCCGTTCTGGTAAATGCCGCGCCTACGTTTTGCGTTCAACGGGTTGGCGTATGTTATAATAGCGGCACGATATGATGGCCGTTTGACGTTTAAACGATCATGAAGTTTCGTATAAATTAATAACGTTTGATGAAGCGAATTGTTTTTTTTTTTTATTGTGAATAATAACGTAAAATTAGTCTTAATGTTTATTGAATTTTAAATACCCAATTTTAGGACACAAAATTAATTTAGTACACGAATTTCTAAATTGTAGTGTATAACTATATATTTTGTATATTGGTTTATAGTATATAACGCTATATTTAACTATATAATACGATCTTTGACAACATATGTTTTCAGAGCAAAAGAAAGAAAGTAAAGTTTTTTTAAACAATTTCAAACAACAAGATAATTAAAGGAAATATATACATCGTTTATACAACTATATTTTGTACTAAAAAAACCAGCGTGGTTTCAGAGAATACTCAACAGATTACAATTATTACTATAAGTAATATAACTATAGAATATAACCTTCAAGTTGTGTTGTAAA
>JACEII010000067.1:468971-568967 GCA_014332785.1 Antheraea mylitta | reverse complement strand
ATGATAAAATTAAGATTCTACTGAATCATTTAAAACTATTAGTATAAGTTAATTTATACTAGTATCTCTATTTAAGGAATGAGGCCTTACTAAAAGATCTTATTAAAGTAAAGCAGAAAATTAGGTTTTCTATGAATGATGAATTCCTTAATCCTCCACAACATAGACTAAAATCTCGACGATCAGATTACAAAATTGCTACGGAAATAGGTATATATCGAAGACAGCGTTTAGAGTGTATAACAAAAAACCTGGCAAGCGTAAAAATTCGGTGAGGTAAGAAGCGAGATCGATCCGTGCATGAAAGGGTTTTGAACTGCCCCGAAGTAATTGGTGCTCATAAAACACATTCCGTACTAGACATGGGCAGTGTGCGGAATTTAAATACAGGTGCTGATGAGTTAACTCGCCACGCTTTATGGAGTTGTTGAGGCGTGTATGCTTGGTACACATATACGTTTCAACAATTTATACATATATGAATAGTTAGCTAGGTTAGCTAAGATAGATCGCGATTTTTCACGCAACAGGCAACAGCCAAGCCGAGGTGTGCCGTGAACCCTTGAGATGGTTGCCAAAATAAAATCGGCTGAGTGCCTTAGGCGTTCGCCTTAGTAGTCCGGTAAAGCTGTTAAGACCTTGCTGGGTCAATAGAGTAGTCATTTCGAAAAAAAAAGCCACGCTTTAAATGCGGGGCGCATATCTAATGCATAGCGCACGTCTTACAGCAATGCCAACTAAGGAAATATAATGGTTTTCCAGATGGTCTAATCGTTCTTACCGACGACGCCCTAAAATGGCTGAAAGAATTAAATTTCCAATTATAATAAAATACAACTGATTACTCCATTTTAGCCATACGGCTAAATAAAAGTGTCTCTATTACTAAACAATATATGAAAGTATTGAAATTAAGGCTCAAGTAACATGTGGTTTATTTTATATCTGATAACAGTAGCATTAACATTTAAAATATTTTCTCAAAGTAAGCTGTGTGTGACCTTCAACATCTTAGATAGTATCTTTTGGCAGTTTGTGTTTGGTCATTAAGTGTGGCCAAAGGCTATTGACATTTAGAAATAAATTTACGAAAATATTACTCTAAATTTGCAACGTATTCCATTATTCGGTCAGGAGAGTCAAGAAACTAATATCATAGTAAATTATTGCACATTTACATGTTTGGATTTGGGACCAGGTTACGCAATAATCTGGGAGTTTTGTTTAAATAAACAAGAGACGTGTTGTTATAATTGTATTTAGATTATACATCAGATATAATGACTGTACTTTGTTACTGTAAAGCCATGTAATAATCTAACAAAATCAAATATAACTTGAATATTCATTCATACAATGTTTTGTACTTATTAATATTTGACGTACGTTTATTTCTTTTGCCATGTACAATAATTTGCACATAGAATTTTTCCTCCTTTGTGTTTATTCTAAGTTTACGACGTAATTCATTGTTTTGTATTACTTTGGAACGATGACTCTGCATCATAATATATGACTACGCGATGAAAGTAATCTCTTAGGACTTGTATTATTCTGTTTAGAATTATTTATGAACTTGGAATAGATTAAATTTTGATGAATACTTATTTCTTGAAGTTGTCTTGGGAGAGTGATTCTTAAAGGGGTAAAAAATTGTCTGTTCAATTAATTGTTTTTAGCACGTTTTAGGTGCTGTACAATGCTAACTCCTATAGAAATTTGTCTTTTCATTAAACTGCCTCTTTGTGAAAGTTCGCTAGCATTCGATTCTTAAAACTATTACAATTTCTCCACCAAAAGAATTATTAGCGATTTTGCTCGTTTTACTGGAAGCGAAGAGTATACAGCCTTAATTAACTATAAGGCTTCAAAGTAAATATACAATCATTTGTATATTCGAGAATACTCGTAAATAAATGATTGGAATACAGTCTTATCTATTGAAGTAATATCAAAACAAATTACATAACTGTTACAAGCGTATAAAGCATTGATTTATGTTCACGGTGATGACATTTAAGTATCAAAACATTTTAAACTGAGGCCCTTTCAGTATGTCACAAAAGGCCTCATTGATTCTGCATTATCAATTCGTTTAAGCAATGCGTTAACTCTAAAATGTCAATCGTGCGCATCCCGTTTTAGCGTAACCTTTAACCAGTAATTGGACATTTGATTGCTACGGCTAAGAAGCGGATTTAATTGATTCGATCAAAATTGATTTTCAACTTAAAGAATGTAGCGTTAAGAATGATTTTCCGTTTGAAACGTCTACACTTGACCCGGAGACATAAAGAATCTTATTTTATTTTAACAAAAGTTTTTATAATAAATCGGTGTGTCAAATAATTTACGGTAACGCATTATGATAATGTCGCAGAGATTTTTGTATCTTTTTGATAAGTATCTAACGCTTACAACTTAGTTCTGGTAAAAATGTGTATCTTTTTATTATTGTGGAACCTATTACTTTTATTTCGATTTATTTAATGTTGTAACTTTATATCTAACTTTTTATCCCTTAAATTATCTTTTTAGTCATCTTACTGATTTTGGGTTATCTACATTAAATTTTATTACTATTGCTTAGCTGCTATAGTAAACCATAATGCTATAAATTATCGAATTTACTTGATATTTCTCTGAAATGTTCTCTATCTGCTAATCCGGGCATCCAAAGGCACTTCAGTTTTGTATATATTTGTTTTCCCGCTCTGATAATAAAAAAAAACATGACGAATGAATACCTAAATATTCCCTATGAATCACTTTATTAACTGGTGAAAATCGCGTGAAAAAACGTTTAGTAGTTTTTTTTTTTTATTTTATCGCGAACAGTAAGACAGACATGCCAGAAGACTTTGTTTCATAGTATATAGTGATGGTAGATAAATATGCAACATTAATTTACTAATTTAGATAAAAGCTTATAATAAAATTATCGAATCCGTTATCTTGGAACAAGTTCAAAAGTTAAATTATTGTGTCGTTTTATGTTGTAGCGATGTAATAATGAATTTATTGGTGGAATTCCTTTGTATTTGCAACTGTCAGGGTTATGAGGTCATCATTAAACTCTTTGTCAGTGTGAGTGACTAAGTTCGTGCCCTTTGTAACATAATTAATTGTTTTGAAATGAATAGTGTCATAATAAACTATTGTATGGATGTTTTTTTTTTCGAAATGTCTACGCTATTGACCCAGGAAGGTCTTAACAGCTTCACCGGACTACTAAGGCGAGCGCTTAAAGCACTCAGCCGATTTTATTTTGGCAACCAGCTCAAGGGTGCACGGCACACCTCGGCTTGGCTGTTGCCTGTTGCGTGCAAAATCGCGACCTATCTTAGCTAACCTAGCTAACTATTCATATATGTATGAGTTGTTGAAACGTATATGTGTACCAAGCATACACGCCTCAACAACTCCTCCATATATTTATTATCGGAAAATTGAGAGTTTTTCAGTTCGATAAGGGAAAAAAGTAAACCCTTCCACTTTCATGTGTAAGCGTGTAGGCGTGCACGTGTGTGGGGGTGATCGTGTAGTGTTGTAGCAGTGATGTATATTTGTGTGTCACCGCATCGAGCAAGCAACGCACTCAAGGGCTCCCTACCGAGGGATCGAACCTAGGCTTGAGCCGCTGCCGTGGGAGGCCTAATCGAGTATATTGTATGGATGGATTATGAGGTATTTTAAGAATATTAAAGAACAAAGTATGTACGTTGTACTTGACGTTTAACAATGCCTAAATGACGATGCTTTTCCCATTCATTTAACAGGTATTTTTTCACTTTTTACAAATTCATTTCTATCTTGCTTGTTTTATTATTACCAAATATTATTAATTCTCCATTTGCTATGATCCCTGGGGATGGAGAAGCTTATTTATTAAAATACAAGAAAACAAACATTGACATAGATAAGTTCAGGCTGTCGTTTTTTCGTGACGGAGTGCGCGCGCATTGTAAAAATTTACTCTCATCATTTTTCTGTAGCACGCCAAAAGAAGTATAACTTCAAAAAATATCGTTTTTTCAATATCATTTTCTAATAAGTAACCAAGAGGTCTGATAGACGAGTTCCGTTTTGATCTTTGGCTCTCTTTATTTTTGTATTATTGAATAGTTAGCTTTAATCAAAATTATCATATCCGAAACACACGTGCGCAATTCGTATGATAGACATAAAAGTGTACACATGTGTCTCATTAACTTATTCATACATGTTTAGGTTAAGACGCGTGAATAGCTTATCTTGACTCTAGATATTACAAGCAAGGCAATAGCTGTAGCCAACATTTAGGCACTTTGGTACCTTTGCGCTAATTAACATTTTGGCTGAGTGCTTTCAGAGCTCATCCCACAACTCAGATATAGTAGGGATATAGTAGCTCGCAACCATTATACGGATGACAATACACTATCACATTGACTCTTTTTTCATTTGTTACTTGTGATCTATGTTTATCCAATTGTTGTGAAGCTTGCAGACCAGTGTAACAGCTAGGAACAATGCAGCATTACCGATCTGTCAGCACAATCTCTAAAAGAATAGTACCGTTACTTTTCCATCCTACTATAAAGTAATGGTCTTTAAATATCACAAGCCATATTATAATTTAGAACAAACAAATCATACCGAGATTATAATAAAAGCCACTATTCAAAAACTAATCCGAATTATGATGTTTATAATAGGATTGTAGACATTCATCCGCAAACCGGAGCCAGTAAACGCGATTTGTACAAAAGTTAGTTTGACAAATAACGAACTGAATTGAAATCTGTTGGTGATTATTATCTCTAAATCACCATTATAGACAACGTTGGTAGCATTAGTAAGCTCATAATAGCAGGTTTTGAGCAGAATGAGCTTAGCAAGACGATATATTAGGATGTAAGTCATGCTTCGGGCGAAGCCGAATTGGGTGAACTTATGGTCGAGGGCCATTAAGATTTAACTGTTAAGCTAAATTAGCATGAGGCTTGATATGTTCGAGATAGATGTGACCACGTTAACATTGCGTGGGTGACCAATTCGACTTACCTGTAGTTAATGGGGTCCCTCAAGGTTCTTGTAAACGAGGCTTATTTTGTTTCTTCTTATTATTTATTATTAACAAAATATCATTTATCGAGTGCGTAATATATGTAAGTTACATTTGATTGTATCATGATTATGAGTTTTGTAACAAAAAAAAATCGTATCTGAGTATCTACTACTATAATTATTTTGTTAAATAAACGAGAAACAGACTTTAATTTGAAATATCTAACTGAAATAATTTTTCTTATTTCCTACGATTGTTTTTTTTTTATCTGAACGCGCTAGTGTTTGTCATTAACAATAAAAATTTGAAGAGTCAGTTTTGCATTTTATAGTCTATTTATTGAGAACTAGGTTTTGCTCTTGACTTTGCTAGCGTTAATGTAGATATGACGGGATTATTTTTTTTTTTGAAAAAAGTGTAGTTTATGTCTTTTTGTATCTTCGACCACGTGTATGCAAAATTTCATAATATTTGGTTTGATGTTCCATAAACTGAGGAAAACTAAAAAGGTTTTAGTTTGTTTGGTTGTGGCATAGTAGAGTTCCATCTTTTCTGATTAATAAAACTGCTTAAAACATAATTATGATGCATAGCTTATCAAAAGCGACAGTCCATCCAAGGCAATAATTCATGCTCAGATTCAACCACTTTGTCAACCTTGAGCTTGATGCCAAGTGGCGAAGTCCCTCAAGTGTAGAGCACTTAGTAGTCCACTGAAGTTCTAAAGGCCGTCAGGTCAATAGTCTAGTCATTTCGAAAAGAAAAAGAAAGATGCATAATGAAATAAACAATGCAATTTTTAGAAACTCAATTAATAATTTTGAAAGCGTTCATGACGACCTGGAATGCTGAGCCAAAGATGGTGTAGTTAAATTGTACGACGCTGATATGGAGTATGAAAGTGACCGGCTGTCCCATATGCATTGTCGGCATCAAATATGCTACACATAACAATAAAATTATGTAGAGTACGGTCAAACTGTGTTATTGGACTACCATTTATGGAGGCAGCATCGTTTATTGAATGTAAGTCGCGATGATTGAGCTGTGATAGCTGTTAAATGAGTGTTCGATCATGATAAGTCTTTAGTGTGTAATTTCGTAATAATTTATGTTGCGCAATACGTTCTTGCAGTAACAAAGACTTTTACTTTTCACTGTATGATTACTTCTAATAAAATAGTAAAAGTTATTACACTCATATCAGACGCTGCATCTGTAATGGTAAACGTCGTGGGTCTTTTAAATTTTAATCTATTACTTAATGTCAGTTTTGATTTGATTATAGTTTTATTTTCCTCCATTAGATCAGTCGTCTGTATAGTTTGTTGTTTCAACTTTCGAACATGGTAAATTATGTGTTATTTATTTCACGTTTAAATTAGCTTATTTGAGACTTTAGCGTTTTTATTAAATGTTAGTTATTCAAATCCTAATGCATCAGTGTTTCTGTGCCCGAATGGATTACTACCACTATACACACGAAGATATGTCCTCTACAGAGGCTTTCTTCTAGTTTGTCGCTGGTCGCTGTTTGTTATTCTATATTCAATTGTGATAAGCTCGCAGGCCAACATGACGCAGTGACATCGACACTGACGATGGACTACGGAATTCTCTGTTGGTACCGTCAATTTGGAATTGTACTAAACGGGCCGATAAAGACAGAGTACTCAGTTTGTTTTGCTTGGTTAAGACACAAATATAATGAATATGGATGTAAAATACCGAAATAAATACACTACAAATTCAAGATTGATGCAGATACAAATCCAGCTACATCGTTGTGTAGTTTTCCGTGAACACAAGAATGAAGTAACTCCGACCGCAACTGTCCTACCATGAAGACCAGTCGTGAGAACTTGTATCCACTTCCTTAAGTAAGAAATCAATTTACACTATCAGGTTCACCGTGGCGGAATTCAATGTAACAAAAAAAAAAACACACGAAGATCTACAGATGCCTCGATATCGGTTGACTGGTATAATAAAAGCTTAAGTTTTTATTAGCTACAAAATACAAAACAGTGAGTGTAGAAGTAATTTCCAAAGATGTTGCATTTGTGATTAGACATAGGCAGACAAAAAAGTGTCTGCAAAAACTCATTAGTAGGACGTGGTAGCGTTACTACGTCGTTTCTACTTTTGGAAGGTTATACGAAGGAAAAAAAGAGATTTGACTTCAATTGTATAGGCTTGTATATACTTTGACAGCTGATTAACTAATCGCAGAAATTCATAGTAGACACGCACAACGGCTTATACAAAACTTTTCTAGGGGTATCTGCTGCAGATCGGTGTCAAAGTAAATTACTAATTTAAAGCAAACCATAACAAACCATCGCTTTAACTTCAAGTCTTAATAGATATTGTTATCGTATTATATTATTGAGAAAAGTGTATAACTATTTGAATAGGGTTTATTCAATAGTTCCCTTTTAAAAATCTTTTTGTAACAAATTATGCGTACGATTAAATTAATTACGAGTTTAGTAGGTTTTAGGGTTACTCGTACATTACAATGAGATATTTTCATTATACGTCTGGAATACTCAATGAATGTTGAAATTAAATCAAATATTGTCCCAATTTAAATAAGTTTACTACCAAATATGACACTAAAACAATTTTGATGACAGTTGTGGTTTTACTACATGTGTTTGGTATCAGATTCCTCAAACAATTACTCCACAACAACCGTATAAAGTTTATCCTTGAATTTGTAATTACACATGCTGTAATTATGACAGATGGCACAATATTCCCATATATAAATACATCAATGTCGGTAGTACAAAAGCGATTTTTTTATGTTTCGGCCTAGGCTTGCTTCCGAGTTTGTTGTATTGTTTACGAAGCGCTCGTGAGCGGTGGTGCATGAAGAGGAATTTTCAATAGATCTATTCAGTGCTCTGAGAATGTCGATGGGAGATGCCTTGCTTAGATTGATTGTGATAAACGATGCTATGAATTTTCTCACACTATTTATGTTAATAATATAAACAATAATGGAGTTTATAATTGTAAGTATAAACGCATAGTAAATTCAATGAGAATGGCACCTTTAATAGAGATAAAGAATATAGCATCGATATTAAAAAGTTTGATTTATACAATTTAATTTCATTCATATCCAGGCCGTGTCACTTGATTGTATTTGCAGGAGACTATGAGAAAGAACTAAATTCAAACGAAAAATAGCTAACGAGATTGATATTAGTTATGATTTTAATATTGAATTCAATAAAATAGATATTATTTTGCCTTGACCTTAATTCTTCGATTTTACAGCAGTTTGTAATTGGGAACGAGATGACGGTTACATTTTGGTCTTTTATATTGCGTTTATAACCGTACATAGTATTTAATATTTTTGGAGACAATGTTCATTGTTGTATTCTTTACATTTTTTTGACAGCGTGATATACAATACATAGTGTAGATATCTCTTATTAATTGTGAAGGTTTAGTAAAAGAAATAGCATGTGAATAAATAGACAAAGACCGATGTAATTTTATGCCAAATAGTAGTATTTGTAAGGTAGATCTTTATTTATTAGTGTCAAATCATCTAAATAACAATATTTTAGCAAATCTTCTTATCAAAATGTCCTAACAGTGCATGAAATAGGTATTTTCTACTGGCAATAGGTCATTCAAGACCTCGAGTCTCTCACAAATCTGTCTTCTGTAATTACATAATTGCAAAAATAGCTATGTAAACGATGTTAACTTTTTTACGATTATAGCTTATTAGCAAGTAATGTCTAACATAATTGCACTTAAATCACGTGAATTATGAATTTAAACGTGCTTAGCTTATCATACGTGGTTTATTGCTTAAGTGGCTCACCTATGAATCTAGGTTGCTCTTAGGTGTGGCATATGTTATGAAATCGTGTGTGAAACTTAGACGATGTTTTGATATATTGTCTGTTTGTTTTGTTGCTTCATCCAATTAGAGATGTGAATTTTGTTTTGCATAGACACAATAAAGAACGATAAGATGCAGTATAACTACAAAAGTAATAAGCAACGAACAACTAAAACATGTTAAGCATATGATAAATATACACTCATTACTGGGATCGTCGATATGGGCATTGTGATTTAAGAGAAATAAACTATAGGAATGTATGTCGAGTCTACAAAACGAGGCTTGGAATCTCACAGATGCATTAAATTTGCAAATGCTTAATAGTGAAATCAGTTCTTACAGTTAAAGCAAAATAGATAAATATTACATAGATAAAGCATTTGTAAATTCTAAGCTGACCACTAACTGCGACAAAACAAGCCGTCTAATAATAAATGCCAATGCTTCCAGAGCTCTTAAATGGAACAACCAAATTTTAGTAGCCGTAAGATAACTTATATTTGGTACTAATTTAATTTAATTTTAACTCGTTGCCTTTAGTAATTATATGACAGACTTTCGGTACCGAATACTTGTTATTTGTTGGGTGGCCGATTGTCACTTGTTCTTGGTGTAATAAAAATTCAATCGGCGATTCAAAATTTATTAGCAACGATTAAACTACCATTCAAAGCTCGCTTCAGTGAATCACAAAGCGGGGTACAACTCAATAGGGTCATAAAACCACGCATAAAACTGTCTAAAGTATAGGAAAAAGCGATTAAGAAAACTATTTTGATCATTTATATTGGTCATAATATGATTTCCTATTTGTTCGATCTATAAATACATTAATTAGTGTGTGGCCAATCTCAGGTATGTTGATGGAGGCATCGTTCTGCGGAAATCAATCATTAAGTCCTTGAGTGAATGATGAATGATACTTTGCATTTTTGTGAAACTGATTGACTGCTGTAATCTGTACAAATTGAACCTGTCAACCAAGAACTGACAACAAGTTTAAGCATCTGCCAAAGACAGGTTCAGCCACATTTTCGATATTTCAGTGAGACGTGGCAGTGGTCAATTAATTCCAGGTAGAAATGCGACGTAATATCCACTTAATCACTTAAAATACCATATACATCGTATACATAATGAAGCAACTGAAATTGTTGCTAAAATAAACTTACAACGCTAGCTTTCCATTGCACCTGCCAGAACATTTTCTGAAAGGGCACGCTGACTAAAAGATGCCTTGACAATATTTCTTTGTACTCAGATGTGTCGTAGCATTCCACGTCCAGTACCACATTCACATTATCTTCATTGTTATTATGTACATTTCCTTGTAACGATACATCTGCTTGTTATTTGCACCGTATAAGATAAATTTGAATATGTATTATGTAGCGTTGCATCAGGCAGATACTTGCATTGTTACTTCGATAGAATCTTCGTCAACACTGATTCGTCATCGGGTCGAGGTGATTGTTTTGCGATAGTGTTAGCTTTTGTAAAAGAATTAACATATTTATCAGGATCTAAGCAGTTAAAAAAATGTTTTATTGATTTTTTATCTTCAAATTAACTAACGTAAATCGATTATTCAGATTTTGCAAATACAATTGTTTTAATTGTTTTATTTTTTAATTAGCTTTAACCTGTAATACTATGGTTTATCATTAGGTAAAAGTATAATATCACATAGTTAATTTGTTAATGAGAATAGTTTATTTATTTTGCGGAAAGACACCAGCAATATAAAGTGTTTATTAATATTTTGTCGACCCAACACTTTGTTTTTGATTAAGACGATGAAACAATAACAAGATAATGAGCAGAGAAGAGGACCAATAAAAATTATTAGTGAAATTCAGTTTTTTCTCGAAGATAGAATTTATTTACTGCAATTAGAGGATTAGAGGGCCTAGCCAAGTTGCTTATCTACAATCACTAACGCAAACAGAAAACGGAAAAATGTATGGAGATGACATATTTGAACGCTATATCACGTGATAAAATCTAAAAAAATAG
The DNA here is from genome assembly GCA_014332785.1 of Antheraea mylitta. Classification (NCBI taxonomy): domain Eukaryota; kingdom Metazoa; phylum Arthropoda; class Insecta; order Lepidoptera; family Saturniidae; genus Antheraea; species Antheraea mylitta. Next base: position 558,024 of record JACEII010000067.1, on the reverse strand, counting down.
ATAAGCAACTTGGCTAGGCCCCAAGATTTTTAAATGTTATCATATAAAGATCTTATGCAATTATCAAATTTATCTAATGTAAATGTTATTACTGTTACAGGTAAATGATCATCGCAATATTGCAAGTATCATGTAAGTAGAACAGTCAAAGGAAACGTTGTGACAGTTTTGGTGGACGAAACATTTTTTGGGTAATTATATATGACTGTGCAGGAAATTATTGCGTATTTGATACAATCGCCAATTGAAACTGATAGATGTATGTCTAAATATGAAAATAATTATGAAAGTTTCGTAAGTCTTATTTTTGTTGGTCCATACCGGAGAAGAAATTTCTGAATTATTATTTATTTTACAATTTTGACGTTGTCAAACATGAGTTATATTTAATTGAAGGGATCAATAGCTTTGACGTTAGTATTTTGTGGCTTGATTTAACATATAGTATCAAATATAACGATAATTTTAGTTAAATCATGACCTTATCGACAATTCCACATTACAATTTATACTTTACGATCGTTGATCAGCTGCATAATAATATACGTCTTGTAGTAACGATCTAACAACCAGACAACTGAACGAAAAGGGGAAAATGAGAATCGTTTAGCCAAATTGCATAAGTGCCTTTGAATATAGTTTTGAATGGTTCTATTCTGAATTGTTTATCCGCTCAGTTTACTATCAAGTAATAACTGTGATATTCTTTGTCGTTACATCCTTGGTTACATTTCATTTAAATTGTCCACTGATTAACCACAAAACTGTCTTTGTTGTATGCTAAGGATAATATTATAAATTATATTTTTAGTTAAACCAGTATTTTTTTTTAGGTAATAGTGTTACCTTTCATAATAAAGTCCCAAAGGACATTACCGATTTGTCGGATAGTGAATTCAAGTATCATGTCAAATGGGTTTTAATATCTAAACGTTATTATAAGGCGGATCAATATGTGCACGATGGTGACGTTTCTGAAGTGACGCCTCTCTTTGTGCGTCTGTTTGTAAAAAAAAATGTACCATGACAAGATAAACCAGAATAAGTTTCTTGCAAATTCTTCTCGATGATTGGGTTGTTTTCCGAAACGGTGGTAGTGTTGAAGTCTATAAGCGTCTTCTCAGGGCCTAAATTTAATAAAGAATGTTTGATGTTTATCTTCAGATTACGAATTAAAAGATACGAGTATATACTTATCAAATCATATCCTTTTTTTCTAAATCAAGGAAAACGAAAGTTGTAACTATTTTCTTTTAAATGTCGACCTATTTACCTAATTCAGTAGTTGATTTTGTTTGATGTTGTTTTATTTACAGTTTCTTTTAATTTGTGAGTGACTATATTTTCGACTCTTTGATATAACAAGACACTGGTGTAAACTGACCACCGCTTCGGTAAAAAAAAAATAATACGTTGCTTGAGCAATTTTAGTGTAATATGTATGTAAAAACATCTCTAACAATTGCACGAAGAACAAATTACATTAAATTAATAATCAGTGCTCCATTAGGGGAGGTTGTTGATATCTTTGAAAGAAGCTTCTGATTTCTTTGCTCAGAACGAAAATGTTAAATCACTGTGATATTTTTTTTTGTTAACTACAATGTTGTCCGAGCTTGATGTTTGAATGAGGTTCAGAAGGTGATAAATCTGAAAATGGCTATCTGTCAAACTCTGTTCCGCAGTAATACATTGTTATTTGCACTTTCGCTGTACGTAAAGTTTATTTGAAGTGTCGAGCTTAATAATGTTCGGTGCCCGCTGTGGTTTACCTAATCATGAAGAAAACAGATGTGGTTTTGCGCAATGCTTGTGTGATTCTTGTTTATTTCTATATTTCACATTTGGTAGCGACTTTAAATAAAGTTTATTAACTACATAAGTCGTCTATAAATTCTTTACATAGTTATTTAGTAAGTTATTATTAATGACGCCGACATTATCGAATTCATAAAATCGCTTCAGTTGCGCAGAGACATTGGCTCACTGAGTATTTATCATGCCTGTATCATGAAGAGTGTTCCGAAAGCTATTCAGTTTGATCCGTTCCTTTCTTTCCTTAACCGTAATACGAGGGTTATGCGTCAGAGCTACAATTTTACGGTAAATCACATCTGGTATGAACTAAAATGTTCGCAAAGTTTGGCGTACCGTGAAGCTGTGCGACATTCTCCCGGCCAGTGTGTTATCTCCTTCCTATGACATGGGGTCCTTCAAACGTCACGCTACGTTTTAAGAGGCATATACGCTGGCCGGCATAACAGCGTCGAACGAGAATGGATGGAATCTCTCGGTGGTTGCCGTTGTTTTGGTTTTTACTGTGCTTACCATCAGGTACAGTGCAGTCAGTTTGTCGAACAACAATAAAAATTAAACTTAAATATATTCATAGTGCAATCATCTCCAGTATTCACTTCCTTAATGTCTAGGTCAAAGAGTCAAATTAACAATACGGCGCCAAGAAACCAGACAATCAATTATGTATTAAAATTTAACGTATCTTCGTGACATACGTGTATGCAAAATAAACGATTCTCATGTCCCTCGTCTGAACTCGAAAACAGACGTTAACTACATTTGCATCGAGTTTTCATACATTAACTAACTTACGTGAGAACTGTAGGCAAAGCTGTTTAACCTGTACGTTAACTTGATGCGGTATGCGAGGAAGTGATCAAAGAATACATTGATAAACATCAGAGAGGATTTATGATTCATTTGACGAAGAATGTATTAAGGGTATGGTTGACAATTCAGTTTAATGGAGTTAGAAAGTTAGTGGCCTCAGAACTCCAGTTTTTCTGATGTTGTAAATAGTGCTACAAGAATCACGTAACTGCTACTTTTTAAAAGTGAAAACTAGAATGGGAATTAGGGGAGGGAGCGGGTAGGTGGGCTTCAATGCAAGCACTATTATAATCTTTACGTCGGTGTTTCTATGGTACAAGCCCGGGCGAGTCGACACAACCAAGCTGACAACAGTTGCAGCTTGGCACTACCACCTAGCAACCTACCTCTCAACAAAAAAAAAACTGCGGCTGAAGGAACACGGTGACCCTCACCCTTGATAGATTGATAGGCAGGCGGAATTAGAAGAAATCCTGCCACCATGCTATGGTTTTCTCACGATGGTTACTTTTACCTAAAGCTCCGACCATGTTAATCACTTTAGGTAACCATGCCGAGTTCGCATATCCGACGTTACTCCTAACTGTCAATATTAAGCAATTACAATATTATTTATGCACCGAAAATTTTAAATTCTTATGTAACTCAGTCTAGTGAAACTAATCGGCAACGGTTTGAAGCAATTATATGTAATTTTTGTTTCAAAATGTATTGATTATATGCCAATAAATAAAATCGAAATGAGTTATGCAAAACTCAGAATGGTATCGTAACAAAACGAGATAGGATTTTTAGCATATAAAGATCATATATGTCAGCGAAACCAGATTAGCACATTAAACCGCACCCAGTTATTGGCTAAAATGTTATTATACTATTGCAACTTAATCAGTCTGAACTGTTTTTTATCATTATTTTGACTAGAAGTGTCAAAACAGTAATATATTTGCTAAATAACATATCAACATAAATCAACCTGTTTGTTTCTAAGACTTCATTTAGATGTGAACCAAGGTAACATTATCTTTTAAATTTTTCTATCTCAACAATGTATGCATTCACAATTTGACAATTCTTAGTAATAATGGTTTTGCCCTCTTAAACTGACTACGCAACTGGGCCTAGCAAGGTATTAACAGCTTCACCGGACTAGTAGTAATAATGTTCTTGTCGCGCGGTCAAGATAACTTTATACTCGTTTAGTATAAAATTGGTAAAAAGAGTTTATATTAAATTCATGACAAATACATAATCAAAGAAACATAAAATAAACAACTTCTTGATCAACATATTATATTAAAGTACCTGGGCGACCGAGCCTAGCTCGGTTCTTTATAAATCATTTTTGATTGAAACCTTAGTAAAAAAAAGTTTTCTATGAATAAAATCTAGCTAGATCAATTTATCGTCCCCGAAACTACCTACATACTAAATTTCACGGAAATAGATAACGCCGTTTCCGAGATCATGAATATATACAAATATAAAAATATACAAGAATTGCTCGTTTAAAGGTATTAGATTTCACACGTTAATTTACTTATATATATAAATGATAATGGACTAAATTTATGTACCTTGACATTGGTTTGTTACCACATATACTGATCAAGTATAAGAAAAGCTAGAGTGTCGTGGGTCAAATTGAGTCAACACTTATTCAAAGCATAGAATACTTCTTTGTTTAAAATCTATGAATATGTTTCATATAAAAAGATAACTGTCAATCCGCACTTTACTTCCCATTTCGAATCTAACTTTGGTAAAAATACTATTGGAAAAACAATAACATGTGATTTTGACATAACCAACCATAAACAAAGGTTTAAAGAATAAATATAAAATGGCATTTACTTTTTAATATTATATACATTTCAATAATAAAGTCATAATTTTAATTACTATATAAATGTAGCTTTTACTTTCCTAATGTTGTATTTACTATATTTATGAGAATAGTAAAGACATTTTTAATATTTAACGTTTTTGTTGCGCGTGATACCATGTTATTGAGTCAAATTGAGACAGATGCGATTATCTTTTCATTTGAAATGTATACTAAAGCACAAAGCGTACAGTATAACCTTTACTAATTTCGCTCCCGCACACCCGATTAGGCCTCCCACGGCAGCGGCTCAAGCCTAGGTTCGATCCCTCGGTAGGGAGCCCTTGAGTGCGTTGCTTGCGTGATACGGTGACACACAAATGTACATCACTGCTACAACAGTACACGATCACCCCCACACACGTGCACGGCTACACTCTTACACATGAAAGTGGAAGGGTTTATTTTTTTTCCCTTATCGAACTGAAAAACTCTCAATTTTCCGATAATAAATATAGATTAGCTAAGATAGGTCGCGATTTTGCATGCAACAGGCAACAGCCAAGCCGAGGTGTGCCGTGCACCCTTGAGCTGGTTGCCAAAATAAAATCGGCTGAGTGCCTTAAGCGCTCGCCTTAGTAGTCCGGTGAAGCTGTTAAGACCTTGCTAGATCAATAGCGTAGTCATTTCGAAAAAAAAAAAAAAATAAATAACCTTTACCGGATAAGCGTGAAGGTGAAAAATGTATATAAAATGCGGTTAAACGAAAACACCTCGTGACTATCTCATGTAAATTGTATTAGAACTTGTGCATGTCCAGCTGTGATGTGAAACAGTAATTACTGATTAGTTACCGCCTGGCGATAATTTACACCTTTGTTATGACATGAGGACTTGTTGAATGGATATATTCTGACTAGAATTCTTCTGACCAGTTTATTTATATTATAGACATATTGTCGTTTAGCAAACAACACCGATTAAGTGGAAAATTAACGATTTTTACTTTTAAATGTTCTCCTATAAACAATTTCATGATGCGTCAAACTATACATCATATTTTGAGGGCTTCAAACAATAAAAACACACAATTTAATTCATATCAATATAAAATATTTAATGAAGATTCTAATATTTAATAAAAAAAATTGCTTTTCTACTCCCCTGTACAATAAGTCAAATTGACTTGCTCAGTATTGTTTATGTTGTTATAGTCGATCAATAATATTATAACTAAAAACCTATAATGTCATTGTCGTCGATATATAATTGAGAAGAAAGGAAATATTTAATGTAATTTTCTCAATTCAAGTTAAAATTTTAATGGCGATATTTTTTTCTATTGTATATAAGCCGAACGTATTCATATAGGTGATATAATATAGCACCATCTCTCAAAATTTTACTGTTAATAGGTTATTGTTGGTAATGCAAAGACCACAAAAATGTAATAGATGGCACTATTTGATATAAGCTTTAACAATGTAAAAAGTGATTTTTTTAACAACTTAAAAAAAATATTACATACGTGTCTTAACTGCATAATTCGTTTTTAATGAGTATAACTACATTTTTTTCCAGTGTATCTAGTTTTTTTTATAAGTAATCCTACTTAACACCCCTAAAAAAAGAGTCATTTTTGTTTAACAATGTATAAAAATTCCTGCTAAAACCACGTCTGTTTTGGCTTTGAAGGTCTGTAGCTTTTGACTACAGAAGCTAAGATAACAATTATAATAATTAAACTAAAAGAAAGGCTTGCGGCTTGACGCAGTTATTTAACTCTGTTCGTGTAGATATTGATGTAGATTCGAATAGAAATTGACGATTGAATGCTCACAAATGTCCATGAAACTCGAGGGGAAGGTGTATAAAACTACTATAAGACCAGTCATGTTGTATGGAAAAAGGAAAAATGAAGGAAGGGAGTCCGATTTGTGTCGCCGCACGCTTCGGACGTACGCTCGCAGTCAAGTGACCGTTATTTTTTCATAATATTTTCGTGAGTTCGATTGTTCGTTTCGTGAGTTCGATTGTTCGTCGGCTGCGTGTCTCGGGCTTCGTGTTTCGTTTCGCGTTGTCACTTACTGCGTTCGTCGCGATTCTGTCCGGTTTTTTGAAGAACGGAATATCAATCGTAGGCGCTCCATTTTGAGCGTGTCAAATTGCACTTTTTAGTGCAAACCCGGGCTGCAAGTCCAGTCGTCTGGCCAACCGCCGGAAACCTCCCGGTGCCAACGCAAGGTGGTTGGAGCGCCCTACCCGCTCGCCGTAGGCCCCGCGGCCTACTGCACTGGTAGACGGGCCTGGGTAGCTAGGCCTTGGCGAGGTCGCCTAGTCTAGTCCAGGTGTCTACCTCCCACCCTCCCTTTCCCCTTTTTCCATCCCCGGGTGTCTGTTTGGGCGTAGCCCGGTTTACCGGCCTGCGTCCTCGGCCTCGGGCTTGTTAGGGCCTCCCCCTAGGAAAGTTAGGATCCCCCTGTGAGGCATTGCACATTCGCCCACAGTTTCTCTTGGCCCGGGCTCGGGATAGCCCGTTAGCTTACCGTTGGCGTGCCCCCCTGCCCTTAAGGCAGGGAGGTTGTTCTCGCGGCCCCTCCCTCTCGGTCCACCGCGATGGACCCGCAAGTTGAAGATAGGCTTCGTCTCAGCCTCCGTGCGCGCGGGTGGGACGAAGAAACTATAGACGATTTGGTTAATAGTACGCTCCGGCCCTCCGAGGGCTCTTATGTTAGTAGTTCAATACCGACCGCGAATTCCTTCGCGTCTCTTTCGCCGCAATCGCCTCTCGATGCGCGCGAAAAAGGCCTACTCGAGGCACCGATAGAGAGCTCCAGCTCGGAGTCCGGCTCCGAGAGTCATCTACGCCTCTGGCTGGCAGCCGAAAATTCTCAGGAATCGCATCGAAAAAGCCGTTAGCACACTCGGTGATTGGTTTCTTCGATGGCGAATAGGTATTAACCCCGATAAGAGTGCCGCGATACTCTTCGACCCTAGATATCGCGATAATAAGTTAAAGCCCATAAGGCTATACGATTCCGAGATACCTTGGACCACCGAGGTCAAGTATCTCGGCGTCACCTTAGATAACCACTTAACGTTCGAGCCACACATTAAGAGAGTGCGAGACAAAGCCGCTATGGTCTTGGGTCGCCTCCATTATTTACTCTGCCAGAAGAGCAAACTGTCCCTCAGACATAAGCTCACAATATATAAAGTTTGTATTCGTCCGGTAATGACGTATAGTTGTTCGGTTTTCGCCCACGCGAATAATCTCGATAATCTTCAGAAACTGCAGACCCGGGTTCTGCGTAAAATCACCGGTGCTCCTTGGTACGTCCGGAAGGCGGATCTCCACAGGGACCTGGAGATGCCGTCCATCTGGGCGTATATTAAATCACTCACTACCAGCCATTTCGAGCGAGCCGCGATTCATCCCAGTCCGTTAATGGTATCCGCCACTACTTACGAACCCGTGCCCAACGCCGGGCGTTATAAAAGACGTCCGCGACACATTTTTACCGACCCTCCAGACGATATCACGTCAGCGAACGATCAGTACCAGCCTGTCCCTCGTAACAGAGCGTGCTCACGCCCACGCCCGCGTAACCAGTAACCGGTTTGGGGGTTAACTTCGCTCCTGCACACCCGATTAGGCCTCCCACGGCAGCGGCTCAAGCCTAGGTTCGATCCCTCGGCAGGGAGCCCTTGAGTGTGTTGCTTGCGCGATACGGTGACACACCCATACATCACTGCTACAACACTACACGATCACCTCCACACACGTGCACGCCTACACGCTACACATCTTTGTGGAAGGGTTATTTTGTGAAAGATTTTTTCCCTTATCGAACTGAAAAACTCTCCTAATTTTCCGATAAAAATATATATGGAGGAGTTGTTGAGGCGGATATGCTGGTACTCATATACGTTTCAACAACTCAAACATATATGAATAGTTAGCTAGGTTAGCTAAGTTAGGTCGCGATTTTTGCATGCAACGGGTAACAGCAAAGCCGAGGTGTGCCGTGCACCCTTGAGCTAGTTACCATTATAAAATCGGCTGAGTGCCTTAAGCGCTCGCCTTAGTAGTCCGGTGAAGCTGTTAAGACCTTGCAAGGTCTATAGCGTAGTCAGTTCGAGAAAAAAAAAATCATGTTGTATGCATCTGAGTACTGAGCTATGAAGGAAACTGATGAGAGAAAACTATAGATGGCAGAGATGCCAATGTTAAGGCAGATATGTGGTGTAACTAAAATGGGTAAGATTAGTAATGAGTATATCAGAGGAAGTTTCGAAATGAGCATCAGTGACAAAGAATTTGAGGAGTACTAAGTTCGCATGTCATGAGGAGAGATGAAAATCATGTAACTAGAAAAGTTTTGAGATGGTGGATGGGTATAGGAGTAGAGGAATACCTAAAAAAGTATGGATGGATTGTAGGAATAATGATATGTGTGTAAAAGGTGTGAATACTGAGATGACATATGATAAGGGAAAGTGGAAAAGGAAAACATAAGACGACCCTAATTACTATGAACAGTTGACGATTGGCCACTAAAATAAATTATGATATTGTCTTAAAATATCTGAGCGTAGTAGTGTAACATCTTCGTCGCATAATAATAGAAACCTCATTATTATTGGTAACGAACACACATTAATAAATAAAATAAACACTTGAATATAAACTAACATTCAGTCACGCCTTTAATTTTATAACGTACATATTATGTAGTGAGCATTCGAAGTCCGGACGACGACATTATTTCCAAGAAAGTCAAAGGTAGCCGGGCCGAGTTCAACGTTGAATAACAATGAGATCGAAACTATTGAAAGTGCCGGAAATGTACAGAGAAAATCGTAAACAAACAGAATGTACAAACAAATATTACGATAAAGCAAATGCCCGCGGAGTGGTGTTACGTAAACTATATTTTGTAAGATTTTCTAGGGGTGATAATTCTATCGGCTCCCAGACTCGATATTCAGTGGTCATTTTTTTTTAAATATGCAAAGACAATTTGTGTGACAAGCTTGTCATTTATTTTTAATTATGCAAACACAACAGTCCCCATGATATGATAAACCATTTTCAATTGAACACAGTCGCTACTTAGCTAACCTAAAATAAACGAATAGATGTCTAGTATTCGAAATTAGGCCATAATTATTTTTTAAACTATGCTGTTGAGGTTGATTTGTCAAAGTGTGTATGCACTAACTATTGCATTTTTTTAAATTTTGTTCTGTTATGTCAACTATCTGCGTGTACAAATACGTCATTATTATTAATTTTCGATTTCTTGAAATACATATTATAATACCCAGCTTTTGATTTAGTACGTCGAGGATAAGACTGATATAGTCGGTTGAGTTTGATTTCGTATAGCGCTATCTCGGTGATGTGAACTCATGTTTTTATCCTACCTAAAATCATTTAACGCGGCTAAATAAGTTCTCACATCAAACAAACATAAGTTATACTGTAACCCTCTTATACCATAAGTTTATTTACACAGTACAGTATTTCTTACGGTAAATTGCAATAAGATGTTTAATTATAGAAAGATCTCAATTGAGTAATTGATTTCATGAGAAACAGCGATAATTTTGTTTTTATCCAGACAAATTTATAGTTCGAAATCAGTGTTTTTTTTTTTATTGTAGCCCGGCAAAGTGACTGCACTATGCCTGATGGTAAGCACAGTACAATCCAAAAATAATAGCGACCACCGATTGATTTTTTTTTTTTTTCCTCGAACTGACTACGCTATTGACCTAGCAAGGTCTTAACAGCTTCACCGGACTACTAAGGCGAGCGCTTAAGGCACTCAGCCGATTTTATAATGGTAACTAGCTCAAGGGTGCACGGCACACCTCGGCTTGGCCGTTACCCGTTGCATGCAAAAATCGCGACCTATCTTAGCTAACCTAGCTAACTATTCATATATGTTTGAGCTGTCGAGACGCATATGAGTACCAACATATCCGCCCCGACAGCCCCTCCATATATTTTTATCGGAAAATTAGGAGAGTTTTTTCAGTTCGATAAGGGAAAAAATCTTTCACAAAATAACCCTTCCACAAAGATGTGTAGCATGTAGGCGTGCACGTGTGTGGAGGTGATAGTGTAGTGTTGTAGCAGTGATGTATGGGTGTGTCACCGTATCGCGCAAGCAACGCACTCAAGGGCTCCCTACCGAGGGATCGAACCTAGGCTTGAGCCGCTGCCTTGGGAGGCCTAATCGAGTGTGCGGGAGCGAAGTTAACCCCCAAACCGCGGCGGCGCGATCTGTGGTTACGCGGGCGTGGGCGTGAGCACGCTATATTACGTGGGACAGGCTGGTACTGATCGTTCGCTGACGTGATATCGTCGGGAGGGTCGGTAAAAATGTGTCGCGGACGTCTTTTATAACGCCCAGCGTTGGGCACGGGTTCGTAATTCGCGGCGGATACCACTAACGGACTGGGATGATTCGCGGCTCGCTCGAAATAGCTAGTAGTAAGTGACTTTATATACGTCCAGATGGACGGCATCTCCAGGTCCCTGTGGAGATCCGCCCTCCGGACGTACCAAGGGGCACCGGTGATTTTACGCAGAGCCCGGGTCTGCAAAACCTGAAGTCTATCGAGATCCTTCGCGTGGGCGAAAACGGGACAACTATACGTCATAACGGGACGAATACAAACTTTATATATTGTGAGCTTATGTCTGAGGGACAGTTTGCTCTTCTGACAAAGTAAATAATGGAGGCGACCCAAGACCATAGCGGCTTTGTTTCGCACTCTTTTGATGTGTGGCTCAAACGTTAAATGATTATCTAGGGTGACGCCGAGATACTTGACCTCGGTGGTCCAAGGTATCTCGGAATCGTATAGCCTTATGGGCTTTAACTTGTTCTCGCGATGTCTAGGATCGAAGAGCATCGCGGCGCTCTTGTCGGGATTTATACCTATTCGCCATCGAAGAAACCAATCACCGAGTGTGCTAACGGCTTCTTCGATGGTGTCTCTAAGATCACTCAGCCGCCAGCCAGAGGCGTAGATAACTGTATCATCAGCATAACAACCTACCTCGACTCCCGGGAGCTTAGGTAGGTCGCTGATGAACAGGTTGAAGAGGGTGGGCGCGAGAATTGAGCCTTGCGGCACTCCTGATCGTATCGGACGGGGCGATGAAAATTCGCCGTCTACTCTAAACCGGAAGGTTCTATCGGCTAGATAATCGCGGAGGATGCGGTATGCCGGCTTGGTTTAATTTGAATATGAGCCCTTCGTGCCAGACCTTATCGAAGGCCTTGGCGACGTCGAAGAATACCGCTATTGTACGTTTCGGATTAGTGTTTCTCACGGGCGGATCCGGCTCCGGATGCGGATCTTTATTGAAATTAGAAAGAATGTGCTCCGTGAGGCGGAGCACTTGATCCGGACAAGAGTGTTTGGCGCGAAATCCAAACTGCTCGGGTGGAAGTAAACTCTGATCGTTAACCGTGACCTGGAGACGATTCAGAAGGAGCCGCTCGTAAAGTTTGCCTAAGGTGTCTAACAAACTAATCGGACGATAGCTATCGGGAAGCGTAGCTTTCTTGCCGGGCTTGTGAATCCCTATCACTACGGCCCTCTTCCAGACGGCTGGAAAATGACCCTGGGACATGGCCGCATTGACACATTGTCTATCGCCGGTCGCTACTACCATGCCGGCCTGTAATAAGCTGGATATGCACAGGCTGATCCCGAAACGCGACCCGTAGAAGCGAATCACTATGACGGGCTTTTTCGCCATGTACATGCTGGTTGCGACCCAGTCGGGCTGTAAAACCCTACCACCCCGCTTTCGCCATTGCCTCGTTCGTTGATCAGCAGGGTGAATCACGTGCAGGTGAGGTTGGCTTGGGTGTCTCAAGTCTTATGATGTTATTCGACACCCTTTACACCCCAAAATGTACTCGAATACAAAGAAATAAGCTAATAATAGAGACCTCCTAATTAAACTGTCTTGTAGGTATGCATTATAAACAGATAAATGTGTATAATTAGGCAGTTGCACACATTGTTACTAGTCTGGTAACCATTTTTCTTGTACGCATATTTAATAATAGACCCGTTTCGTGTTCGAAGCAAAAATACGTGTGAGTTTGACTTTATAATTAATACTGCCACGTTCCGATTCGCACTTAGGTTTTACAATCATTTGATTTATATCTATTGGAGTGTCGGCACAAAGAGTCTTTAAGATCAAAATAATAGTTTAATCGTGCTGATTTTGTTTTTAATTAATCTTCTTATGTTCTTATGTCTTTACACTCTGTTCTACAATTAAATAAAATCCTTACAAACATTTGATTTTATTTGCCTATAATGAAAATAAAAGTTGACAGTGGCAAATGTTATAGCGGTGATGTTTAGTTGAAAAGAGGTTCGGTTTCATTTTTTATATATTTCTATGTGATATCTCTACAGAATATACAAGAACCACATATATTAACAACTTCAGAATTGGCAGTATGGATTAATTCCTTCGCCTGTCCTATTGGACGAATATAATTATTACTACTACTACTTTGTGATATCTGCAGATAGGCTTAATGATAATTATCGACGAAGGATAATTTCTTTGGTAGTCATATTAGGCAGAACGAATTTTGACAATACTTATTCAATCATAAGTTTTGAGAGTGACTTTGAACCATAAATAGTATTTTTGGTGACAATTTTACATAAGTTTGAGGTTACCAATTTTATTTGTAATTTATATTCCCCAGAAAATATAAATAGTGCCCTGATTAATCACTTAAATCGTAACATATAAACTGTACACTTTGAATTGTTAGAAAAAAACATAAAGTATGTTAATTAAAGGTAAACAGCGATTAAAATAGGCGTTTAATATTTCCCTTGGCCGAGTTACAAGAGGAAATTAAAAAATTGCTCGTCTAATAGGCATTATGTAGTAATGTGATTCATTAATAGATTACAAAGTTACGTATTATTTTTATTTTGTTATTGTAGACGAGATAGCGTGATTTCGGAATCCGTACACAGTTGCCAATTGTCAACTGCAATCAATTAATTGATTATTTGGTTAGTTAGAATATCTCGAGCATCGATTTCACTTTGTTTGGCTTTTATTTAAAGTATTTTTTTAGATAAATATTTAAAACTTAGTACAGTTTTTTTTAATGCGTTGACTGCCAACAAAGATATATCTCGTAGTCTATGGCAAGCCCCTGGAGGCCCACGATGAGTTATTTCGTCTTTACTTTAAGAAGCGATGTGTGTATAATTACAAATTTGTAAATATAGATTGATGGTTTCAGGAAAGAGAAAAAAAAAATCAAGTTTGGCTCACATGAACTTCTGTGTTGCAGTTTCAATAATTACTAAGTTTGAAATGTAACTACGAGATGATTCGTACCACAACATTCTTCCAAAAATTATCATTTTTTTTCTTTTTGATTATTACTGATTTCTAAATTTATGATTTCTAATAACATAATATTAATAAAAAGATTGTCTTTCCTGGTCGGTTTCGTGTTAAACTCGTGTTAAACGCATGTTCATTTGTATTATTGTGATAAGACTGAATATTTAGTTTTTAGCGGGATTTCCGTCTGTCATGTAGTGGATTTTATATTTTATTAATTATCTTGTATTACTTAACTTTATATTGTGTAAAGTTGGTGGTGTTTTATGTAATATGGTTAGTCTATTGTGCATAAGTGAAGTGAATAGAAAATAATACCACGTAGCATGAAATTCTGAGATGCCACAAATACTCCCTGAAAGGTTGTAACAAGGGATCCACCATCTTGTTAGAATAGTGATTCACACGACGCTTGATATTGAAATGATCGTACGACGCTTGTAATATTATTGACTACGTGACAATGGCAATAATAATCTGAAACATTGATTGCCAAAAATAAAGTTAAAAAAAAGATCGAATATGTTGTAAACTTAGCTGTAATAGAATTTAGGCCCACGTCCTTTCCTCTTTCCTTCTTTCCCTTTCCTTCCCCTCCCCCTTCTCCCATATACAGGCTGGCAACGCACTTGCGACGTCCCTGATGTCGCTTGTGTCTATGGACGGTGGTGATCACTTAACATCACGTGACCCACCAGTTCGTTTGCCTCATTTGATATAAAAAAAAAAATTCTTTTGACTACGTGCGAAAAACTCTCGCATTCACTGAGGCGCGTGAAACTATGACATGGTATTTTGTCGACCGGTTTACAATTTGTTGTTTGGTCAAAAGCCTCTATATTGACCATTCCCACGTCTTGTCCCTTTCTTAATTCGTATGCACAGGTTATGTAGCCTCGGATCTTTGTGCCTTGGTTTTACGGTTACTTGGAAGAAGTTGTAAATAGGTAGATATGAGAAATTTTAAAGTGAATAAGACTAGTTTATAGGTTATTCTTTACTGACCACAATTTCTCTTGATAAAGCAATTTTAGGTGGTAATAGGGTAAATTTATAGTAAATTAAATCTTTCTTTCTTGTTAGTGGTAGAGTCACGCTGAAACTATTACTGGTTTCAGCATGAATGGGTCGGCTCGTCTGGAGTAGTATCACCGACCCACAGAAAAGTGACGTGAAGTAGCAATGCTTGCATTTTTGCGTTTCGTTCGGTCAGTGAGAGCGCCGGAGACCCACCTTCTCTCTCCTGATTCCCTTCCCTCCCACTCCCCCTTCGCTCCTAAAGATTCTTGGCAACGTACTTGCGACTCACCTGGTGTTGCTAGTGTCTATGGACGGAGGTGATCACTTAACATCAGGTTACTGGTGGGTACTAGTTCATCTGACTACTATAATATAAAAAAATATATATACTTTATAGATTTTAACGATTAATTGCAACTTTATCTGATGTTAAATACATGAACATGTAAAACCTAGAGGGTTCTGGCTCTCAAGTGCAGCTTCTGATACACATCTCACTTGGTGGCTGATTTTTATCTCGAGGGTGGTAGCGTAACAGGCGTATTTGGAAAAGCCCTATCAACATGCATCTTAAGGTAATGTTTTGTAAATAGTCATGTACCGTATCGAGGTACAACCCAAAAACCGAGGCAATATCTCTCTCTCTCTCTCCCTCTTTCTCTCTCTCTCTCGCGCAGTCATCTGTGATTCACATTTGCAACTGCATTTAATTTTGGCACTTCTTATGATGATGATATATTCATTAATCATTAATAGTATTTCGTCTAAGATCTTCAATATTACATTACTGAGGAGTCAAATCAACTTATGATAAACATTATCATTACTTAAATTTCGTATATGTTTTTGTTTAGTATAATTTGTATAACAGTAACTCTAAAAATAAAACTTCAATAGGATTGTACAAATTGTATTCGATTCGAGTAATTTGATTTTAGAATTTATTTTATCGTATAACTAAACAGAGTATCTATTTTTTATTATTATTGTTTGATTGATTAATTTATTTGCCGCTGTGAGTATATACGTCGATATACGTGGAACTGTAGCGGCCAACAATTTGTTACTCTTTAATACATTTTGGCAGACACGAGGAACATCAGCAGCCCAACCCCAACAAACTATGTTCTACTCAATGAGATTTTTTGTTATAATATCATTAGGTCTACTGTTCTATTATAAAACTATTCGAATAATTCATGCTGTATGGATAATGATCTTTTATATCATATAGGAGGCAAACGAATAGACGGGTCACCTGTTGTTACGCGATCACCGTCGTCCATAGACACTAGCAACCTCAGAAGAGTCGCAAGTGCGTTGCCAGCCTGTGTTTCAGGAAATGGAGACAATAGGAGAGGGGTTAGAGGAGAGGGGAAGGGAGAGGAGAGGGGAAGGGAGAGGAGAGGGGAGGGGAGATGGGTCTCCGGCTCTCTCACTGACCGAACGAAACGCAACAATGCAAGCACTGTTACTTCACGTCGGTGTTTCTGTGAGAGGGTGGTGCTACCCCGGACGAGCCGACCCATTCATGCTGAAACCAATAACAGTTTCAACGTGGCTCTACCACCTACAAATGTGATCTAATCTTTATTTAATTTGTTTATTAAGTATTTAAGAAAGATTCAAATTAATTGAAATATTTGATTTACTCAATTGTTATGCATTTTTCTAATTATTTGAGTAACTCGAATAGCTGCATATTTACTACTTATATTTACTTTATATTTATTAGAACACTCGAAAAATAATACAAATCGATTCGTGGATTTGAATATTCACGTACCCCTGATAAAATAGAAAATACTAGGTTTCTGGGTCGATTAAAATTGAAACAATTACATATATAAATAAAATAATGAATACAAATAATGGTAAAAGTGATCGACATAAAAAGGTATAAATTATTTTGCGACGTGATAGCATTGAAATGAATGTAGCTGAAACAGATCCTCTTTCTCGGGAAAAGAAATAACAATGGAATAATATTTAACGGCAGCTCTTTAGATATTGAATAAGTTTATGAGGTCACTCAGAATAGGTACGTTCTTTGAACTTTTTTCTTAAATTGTAATGACTTCCGAACGAGGAGAATGGATATCTTTTGAACGTTAACCTAGATTGTATACAAATAGTTAAATGAAGTGTCGCTGGACGACAAATATAAATAAATGCGAGTGGTGAGGCAGTAAAAGCTTGAATAAACCGCGAGGACTATTCCTCTTCTAGCCAGGTTTTTACTCTGTTCGTGTGGAATTTTTATCGGGAAGAAGTCACTAAAAGAAATTATATATGTATATATATTTTTATCGTAGCACGGCAAAATGACTGCATTGTGCCTGATGATAAGCACAGTACAATCCAAAAACAATAGCGACCACCGAGTGACACACTATTCATCGCCGGTCGCCACTGTCATGCCGGCCTGCAAAAAGCTGAATATGCACTGGTTGATCCCGAAACGCGACGCGCAGAAGCGAGTCACTATTACGGACTTTTTCGCCATATACATGGTGGTTACGACCCAGTCGGGTTGTAAAGCCCTACCACCCCGCTTTCGCCATTGCCTCGTTCGTTATTCAGCAGGGTGCACCTTGTGCAGGTGAGGTTGGCTTGGGTGTCTCAAGTTTGTTGATGTTATTCGACACCCCTTACACTCCTACATATCGACATAAAGTAATTCCTAATAGTAGACTACGTTGCAATATTTTACGTAGTTAATACATACTAATTAATACATATTGCGGTAGACAATCGTCTTATGTATCTCTATCAAAAAATTACAATATCATAGATATGCAATAGAGATTAGTTTCGCAGATTCTAGAATACCTACTGTGTTGGGCACTAATAATAACAAACGGTGAACTGTACTGAAAAAATATGTAGCCTAGAACTTTATACGAAAAATTCCACATCGATAGTTTGATATGATCGAGCCTCAAAGAAACTGGGGGCCTAGCCAAGTTGCTTATCTACAATCACTAACACAAATTGAAAACGGAAAAATGTATGGAGATGACATATCTGAACGCTATATAACGTGATAATCACTATTTGTGTTTGTGATTGTACTTAAGCAACTTGGTTAGGCCCCCTGTGTTTTCAATATATATGGTATAATAGTAAAATATGTAATAATATTGTACGTCATGCGAGATTGTAGTTACTTGTTTATAAATAAATACAACTACGCATAACTTATTGCGTATCAAGAATGACTGAAAAGTAAATACATAAATGATCGTTATTTACTATCTTGTATATATAAGTATTCAAAAATGTAACAGTCTTGTATCTTTTCTCTTCTGTCAGCTGATGTTCTTTATTTTTCTTTGCTTAGTAGAACTATTGACGAGTTTTTGTGTTAACATATCTTTTAACAACAATTAGCTTTTGCACACATCATTAACGAGTGATAATTTTCTATTTATAAATAATCCTATTTGTTATACTTCTCTTTGCTTACATCTACTGATATGCAATATTTTTATATACTCTGTGAAAATAAATATGGAATAAAAATGTAGTATTATTTATACGTTTATTTTCTGGCTTAATAACTAACATATAACAATAACTCATTGAAAATTATACTTTATAAGACAAATGTCCATTAAGATAATTCTCATAGGTAATTACCTCACAGTATCGCAATCACAAATGTCCTAGAAAGTTAGTGACCGTATTTAGAGTTGAATCCACATTCACACGATTAAATTCAGTTTAAACTTTATCATTACTGTGTATTTTATTATACCAGATTGCTCTAGAATTGATGAGTACAAATTCATTAAGCGACACAACTGCCGCAAATGGAGGTTAACTAGTTTCCTTTCATAATGCCGCATACACATTGATGTTTTGTAAAACGCATGTTAAAATTGCATCGTAATAGACAGAATACAGCAAGTTGGTGAGTTTTTTAAAGGTTTGCTATTTGTTCTATAAGCTTCAATGTCGCGTAAAGTTTATGCAAATGGAGTTTAAATTTTCAAGAAGAAATGGTGGCTCAGTGCATCTGTAACTGTGGGGTCGAGTTACAATTAGCCTTAAGTTTAAAGAGATGCATCATGGTGAAAATATAGCATGGTGGTAAGGCTTCTTTTAATGCTTGTCTGGCTAGCTTCCCCTCTCAAGATGAAAAACCCTTTCCAAGCATCTTTATGTGTTTTCGGAGAACTTCGCAGTCAGACTTCTTTTTGTTTAGCAAGCTACAATTAAGGATCACATTGTCATTTAATACCAACTTAAATTGTGATAAAATGCTAAAACCTATAAAGTATAGAAAATGTTGTAGGTTAATCATGGCCTACCGCGACAGTCACATACATAAAACTTGTAGTTGTAACTAAATTTGACAACATATCTAATGAGTTTCATGGTTGTAGTTTGTCAAATTAACTGCCCTTGTATATTCTTCTCTGGCCGCCTATTATGGAGTCAATTTACGAAACTTGGACGGAAACAATCGTATATTGATAATGCCATTAACTATAAAGATAAATTATGCAAAGGTTTTATTAAATGGCTAAAACTGTAGATTACATCTGTAATTTTAATGACGCCAATTCATTCAGGGTTCTGGAATGTTTAGCTTCCTGTCAGTTGTTTTTTTTTTTTTATATATTGTTGACGGAAATGAACAGGTACCTCACCTGATGTTAAGTGATCACCACCGTCCAAAGACATTAGCAAAACCAGGGGTATCGAAAGTGCGTTGTCTGCCTGTTTTTGGGGGGAGGGGGAAAGGAGGGATAGGATGGGAAGGAGAGAGAAGGTGATTTTTAACAATAGAGATATCTCTTACCGGTAGTGTTCGGTATCATTGACCGTTACTTTATCGATAAATCTACGTGACCTATCACAAACCCTAACTCGCTATGAGTACAAAATAATTAAATCCGTAAAATAATTATTACACTGACTTCAAGTGAAACGAATTGTACAAAAAATTGCCCGAAACATAAATTCTTTTGTTAATCGTAAAATAACACTTGACAATAATTCTCATCCAAATGTAACCTCGCATTATGTTGATGGAGGCTGTAATGTACGGACTGATCTCGTTCGAGTGTCTTTCACCATTCATCAGAGAGCTTTCAGATGTAATCTCAGATGTGACTGCGCGTTATAAATTATGTTTCGGTACGGTCCATCATCTCGAAAGCGTGTTTAACGATTAATGATCCTATGTCTGCCGTAATAAGACTTAAGTTACACATTAAAGGATGTGTCAATTACCCAAACATTCTTCAGTTTGTTTGTGAATTTCACAACGATCTCACAATTTAAATGACGATTGGCTATTTTATTGTATTAGGATCATGAAACACATGTCTCAATATTTACAAGTGTGACAGTGTGTCTTTATGTGTTTCAATGATATATATATATTAGCCGCCGCAACTACATCTACATTTAAATCTACACTAGCAATTTCCTGCGGCTTCGCATGCGTTCTCTATGCAGTCATTATTTTCGACTCTATATGTTATATCTATATACATAAAATAATAATTGACTGATTGATTAAAAAAATACGGATTTTTATACAAATTTTCATTCCTCTTTTCACGACCTTAGAAGTTCAATTTTACTAAAAATCATTCCTTAGGGCTCACCCACAGTGTAAAATTAACTCGCATTGTAAATTTTTAAGGCCTTAACCCCCGAAAAAAGACAAAACCGTTTCATTCGATTTAGATCCTGAAAAGGAGTTTATGAATGTCAGAGCTACCACCGATTTGAAAAAGCAACCCACTCATCGAGAAGAACGGGCAAAAAACCTCGATTTGGTTTATTTTTTCATAATAAATGTTTGTGCAAATATAGATTGTTACATTCGAATTTAGTGGATGAATATAGAAGGCTGTAATTTCCAAACATCGTCATCGTTCAAATATTGAGCTAACCTATAATAAATAAGCCTTTAGAGATAAAAATCGGCTAGACGTGGTGCTTGTAGTCACTATCCGGCAAATCGGTAATGTGCTTTGAGACTTTGTTATAAAACTTACCGCTATTACCTAAAAAAAGGTTACTGGTGTTAGTGAGCCTGAAACATGGAATGGCCAATTTGTTGTTTACTTACATACCTCTTCGACAACTACCATCAACTCAGATGCTTTAAGCTTGTATATGATAACCCCTAATTAAAGTTGAATACTCTAAATTTGATAATTAGCTAGAATAATACTTTATATGTTCACACGGCCACTCACAATTTCCTAATAACAACCATTGTTCCGGCATTCTTCCGTTCACTGCAATTAACATTGGCCAGTTATAAATTTCACGTGCGAACATTGAGATAATAATATACTTAGATATTTCAGATGTCATTTGTCCCGGTTTTTCTCTGAAGTAGTATAACCGATTTTAACGACAATTTTACTGACTAATTAATTAATTACTTAATCTATACATATAATAAAAATAATTTGTCTATATCTAAACCAACGGTTGCATATACAACAATACCAGAAATAGAATAAATGCAGGGTGAATAAAATGGCGAAACGTATCTGTGGGAGCTTGTGACCCACAAATGCCTTTTAAACTCAATGGAAGAGTATATAAAACTATTATAAGACCACACATGCTATATGAATCTGAGTACTGAGCTACGAAAGAGACAGATGATTGTGGATTAAATGTGTCAGAGTGTTGAATGTTAAGATTTAACGACTATATCAGATGTAGACTGAAAATAGCACCAGTGACAGATAAGTTGACGAGTAATAGGTTAGCATGGTATGGAATTTTATGAGGAGAGATAAAAGTCATGTAACTAGAACAGTTTTTAGCATAAAGGTGGACTGATATACGAGTAGATGAAGACCGAAAAAGGTATGTATGGATTGTGTGAAAGATGGTACATGTATAAAATGTGTGAAAACTGAGGTGACATCTGATAGGGGAGAGTGGATAAGGTAACCCTACTTAGATGGGATAAGGGTGATAAAATTATGATGATATTAATGGCACTATAACTTTTTATAAAGTAGGAAATAGGCATGTAGCCCATTTTAAGTGCAGTTTATGGCGTCTTCTGTATATAATGAACTTCAGTAGTTCTGCATTCTTCAGACTAATCATAAAAATCCCTAAGGATTATTTTACAGACTACTTGTGATACAATAAATGTTCCACACAGTGTTGCGGTTTCTTGCTGTGTTAGAACGTGTCATTATCAAATATGATAAAGCGTCGTCTAATTGGCAATTAATCCACGTTTCCTTATTCGGAGGTGCTTGACCCTGAACTCTGTGCATTCTTCATTTATTTATTCTAAACGTTAAAGACACCGTTAACGCATACAAATACATCATTAGAACTCATGAGAAACGTGTTGATTCCCATTAAAGTGGGAGCCCGTGTGAATAAATTGCTTATATTTTGCTTAGACTTGCGCCTAATGTTCGATATTTTGTTCTTTCATTGATGTAGTTCGTTTACTAAGTGTATTGTATTTATTTATACATGTTGTATCTCTCTTTAATTTCTCTTGTGATTTATATGTCCTTATTTGAGTCCCAGGCTACCTCTGATATCAATGATCAATATGTTCAATTTAGCTTCAGTTCAGTTTATTGAAAAAGTAAGAAAAAGGTAGAGTTATATAAGTTATTACTGATGGTCTAGACATGCGGTAGCGCTTCAAGCCAAGTTCAAGCTAATATTATGACGAACACGCGCTACCATTTGGATTCACTTTTCACCCCTTCATATCTCAAAAACTATTTTACATACACATGTCAAATTCCATCCATTTATTGAGACTTTGCGAGATATATATGTACCAAGTCAGACCTTGGGCTACAATATTGTCCTAAGTTAGAAGCAAAAATTATATTCTAAGTTGTTATAACATATTTGTATCCTTTATATTTTTTTTTCTGTACATGTGTATGTCACTGAATTCTCACTAAACGGCTGGATCGATTTTGATAAAATTTTGTGTGCGTGATTCAGTGGATTTGAGAATGGCTTAGGTTCACAAAAGGTGGCGCTGCGGACGGATAATTGACTATTTTATTATCAGGGTGGGTCAACGCCCGCCGGGTTTGCTAGTGTTGGTATAAATAAATTTCAGGACTGATGTTTGAACTTGGCACCCATTTAGATCTTATTTCTTTTGTCATTGAAGTCAACTACCAAGGCACATATTCTAATATTGAACTTGGCTCTCGTTTCACATGTATGTTTTTGATGGGATTATACACTCTAAGAACAGTTATGCTCTATTTCTTGCCGACGAAAGGATCGTTTCTTTGATTATTGATAGAATTATATTCAACAATGCTGTTTCTCAAATTATAAATAAATTTTATTGGGTATATCATAATTAATGTAGGCAATAACATGATACAGTTCACTATCCAAGACGTTAGTAACTATAATGACATCATAAAACATTATGCTAGTACACGTAACAAGTTCTCATTCATATAAAATAGACAGTTACAATACGATCATTGAATATTTATTGTGATCGGTTATTGAGATGGAAACTTGTAGAATAAATAAAGACATATTAACTGTGAAACCAGTACTCACACTGGTTTTTTTTGTATCTTATTGCGAAAGATCGTATGTTGTGTAACATTACACTGTGAATCTTAAATGCTGGTTATCAAAGGGCTGGTCAAAGGTATCAAAAAGAGGGGGGAGGGGTGTGGACCTCCGGCGCTCTAGCTGATCGAACGAAATGCAACAATGCAAGCACTGTTACTTTACGTTAGTGTTTCTGTGGGTAGGGTGGTACTACCCAGGGTGAGCCGACCCTTTCATGCTGAAACCGGTAATAGATAAAGCATGACTCTACCACCTACAAATAAAATAAGTGCGTGTAACTGTCACACGCGTTTGAAGTAAAATTTCTTTGGTGTTATACGACATTTCGATTAAGTTAAAAATAAATTGATTATGTAACTACAGTAGTAATATATAAATTTGTTATTCTTCGTACTTGTCTGTATTTTATTTACTTTATAACAAAGACTTGCTAATAAAAAGTAATTCCTGTGCTATTTAAGTACCGAATTAGGTGATAGATGACGCTACAGATAACGAAGCTTTCATTTAATTTGTAACTTACATTGAAACCAGATGGCAGCACGGTCGCGTGCCCATTTTTAAATCATTAATTATATTGTGTGATTTTTATTATTATTCAATTTAATATTTTTCATATATTTTTTTACAAATTCTTTTATTTCTTTGTTTATAATAAAATTAAATATATTTAAATACCAGATGCTACAGAAACGTAACGCAGTAATGCCGTAACGGTCTTCCGTTGCATTGTCGTCCAGTTACCTCCTAGTCGCGACTAAAAAAGTTTTACTTCAAAAGTTTATCTTGCTTCCTTACTCGACATTAAAAAATTTTACTACAATCGAAATTGATTTTTTTTTAAATTAAAAACTATATACTTACACTAATACGTCACTACAACAATATTATCATATTCGAAATGCCTGAACGTATTTCGTGCCATTAAAATTCAAAACCGAAAACCTCATGAGAATGTATATAAAAATGCAATAACACGACCGAACATTCAACTCTACGAAATATTGCGATAGTGGTGACGTGAGACGTGACCGGAGTTCCAATCGGGGATTCCGTTGCACAGTGAGTTAATCACGCGAAATGAATTATTAATTCATGTTTAACATGACATTTCCGCAGTACTGTGGCTTAGATGAAGTCATGAACGTCTCTGGAAAATGTTCCTTTTCTAATCTACTCGTTTGCTAATATTATAAAGCTGGAAGGTATGGTTAAATGCGCTAATCCTAGGAACTGCTGGTCTGATTTGAAAAATTATTTCACTGTTAGATAGCTCATTTATCAAGGATAGCTATATATAATCGTCACGCTAAAACTAATAGCGAAGCACCAATGAAGAATGTTTAAAAATCGGAGTCTTTTCCTTTTCAAAGCTTTCGTTGCGTGTTAGCGTTACCCTAAAGTAACTATTCCTCGCAGACGAAGTCACAGGAGTAGCTAGTTATATATTATATGTAATTCCAATCATACATGGAGTATTGCTACCAGCAGATGGATACCTATTTGAACAATTTGACTTGGCTTGAAGACTAGCTATAGGAATCATTGACTATCCCAAACTTGCAAACGTTATTGAATTATTAGGTGTAAAGATGAACTTCCCCACTGCACGATCACCCCCACACACGTGCACGCTTACACATGAAAGTGGAAGGGTTTACTTTTTTCCCTTATCGAACTGAAAAACTCTCAATTTTCCGATAATAAATATATGGAGGAGTTGTTGAGGCGTGTATGCTTGGTACACATATACGTTTCAACAACTCATACATATATGAATAGTTAGCTAGGTTAGCTACGATAGGTCGCGATTTTGCACGCAACAGGCAACAGCCAAGCCGAGGTGTGCCGTGCACCCTTGAGCTGGTTGCCAAAATAAAATCGGCTGAGTGCTTCAAGCGCTCGCCTTAGTAGTCCGGTGAAGCTGTTAAGACCTTCCTGGGTCAATAGCGTAGACATTTCGAAAAAAAAAAAAAAAAATGTACTTCACCTCCTTTTGTGTACTCTACCGTTTATATAGTGAGTTATGCTCCAATAACATAGAATCTTCGCAATGGGAGAAACTAGCAGCTAAATGTTCAGAATAGAGAGCTCGTGTCGCAACTTTTTTTTTTTTTTTTTGAAATGGAAATGCTGTTGACCTGGAAAGGTCTTTACAGCTTCACCGAATTATGTGTCGCAACTAGAGTACAAATGTAACAAGAACAATGCCAATTGCCTACGAGGACGCTGTTGTCATTTGTGGATAATGTGCGCGCGTCTCAAAAAAATTGTTGACTATATTATTCATATGAAAAGCCACAAGCGTCGTCCAGTAGTCCGGTGAAGCTGTTAATATCTTGCTAGATCAATAGCGTAGTCATTTCGAAGACACAAACGTCGGAGTTTAAGCAGTTATTGTGACTTAAAACAGCGAGTAACATATATACATACGTTCCAACGAATTGTTAAATATGATGCCTGCGGTTATCTACCACTATTGCATCGTTCGTCATTGTCAAGATATTTTTTTTATATCAAAGGAGGCAAACGAACTGGTGGGTCACGTGATGTTAAGTGATCACCATAGACCATAGACCTTAGTGACATCAGGGAAGTCGCAAGTGCGTTGCCAGCCTGTATATGGGAGAGGGGAGGGGAAGGAAAGGGAAAGAAGGAAAGAGGAAGGGAGATGGGCCTCCGGCACTCTCACTGAACGAACGAAACACAACAATGCAAGCACGACGAGCCGACCCATTCATGCTGAAACCAGTAATAGCTTCAGTGTGGCTCTACCACCTATCTAGAATATATATAGATAGAACTAGAATTTAGTATCTACACTTTTAATCTAAAATATTGACTGACAATTAGGACTTACAGAAGGGTTGTAAAATGAACTCCCTGCTCAGGTTTTCCGAGGAGACTATCATATGGAAATTGTTCAAGAGAAGAAAAATTCAAAATATCAGTTAAAAATAGTCAGTAAGAACCAAGAATTGGTAAAGTCGCGAGAGTGCTAAGTTTGTA
The DNA here is from genome assembly GCA_014332785.1 of Antheraea mylitta. Lineage (NCBI taxonomy): Eukaryota > Metazoa > Arthropoda > Insecta > Lepidoptera > Saturniidae > Antheraea > Antheraea mylitta. The sequence continues at coordinate 531,535 of JACEII010000067.1, read as the reverse complement.
ACATGTAATACCAAAAATTCCTATGGATAAGTGTATACTGAAGAGTACCTACATGCCTTTGTCTATATTCTATTTTTAGTACATAACTTGAATTTATCATTTCGAAGCCAATATTTTGTCTTTTCTGGTAATAGTTCGCTCTTGGCAAATACTCACAATACATAATGTTTATAGGCGAACGAAATAAAATACGCGTACGTTTTTGCGGTTAACATTACTGTGATAATTTATATCCTAACTAATATTATAAATACTAATGTGACTTTGTTTGTAACGCTTTCACGCATTCGCCACTCAACCAGTTATCAGGGAATTTTGGAAACGCAGAGGTACAAAAAAATAAATAAAGTTACATTTCATTCAGAAAAATAGTACTGTTCCTGAAGCGTAGATATATATCAATGTGAGATAAACCGTGGACAAAACATAGTGTTAAATAAACACATCTTTTCGTGTCACCTTTCCATATTACGTAATTATACTATTAAAATATACAATGGAAACAATGTCAATTATCATCAATTGACCTTTTACAGATATGTGTTTTTTAAATATTTACTTGGATGACCTTAAAGAACAAAAATTAAACTCAAACACCTTTCGACATAATTATACGAGTTAACATCTGTTGTTGTATAACTTCGTGTTCGTTAAAAATTCTTTTGTTGATAATAATACCTCTATAAAGTTTTTCTTTATATTCACTAAGCTTAACGATCTGTTTTAGTGCAATGAAAAATTCGAATTTTGACGATTTTCTATAAAGCTCAAGATATTTTTGATTTTTTATGTGTTTTTTTTCGCATAATATAAGCCTAAAGAAGTTAAAGAAAGTTAAAGTCTATTTATATGTGAGTACAAGTTGTTATAAGTGAGACAAAATAATTGTAAAAGCAAGCCGTGTGGCTCGACACAAGAGGTTGGAGGTTGAAGATCGAAAAAACTAAACGTGTAATGTGTAAAAGTGAAATAGCATAATAGAGCTATTGATCAATGGTAAAGAAAAATAGTTTTTATTTTTCTCTATACTATTATTATAAAGACGCTAAGTTTGTGAATTTGTATGTTGAAACTACAGATGCAATACCGAAAACTAAATTAGAAGAAAAAAGAATAAAATAAGAAACTATATAATCTTTGAGTGTGTTAAATAGTGGTTTGCTGTGATAGATTTTTGTTACGTTTTATAAAATAATTAACAAGTATAAAGTCGCGAGCAGTTGTTAGTGATATATGAACACAAACGTATAATGATATATGGATACAAAACTATTATGGAGATTGTAATTAAAATAAATGAAGTTGATCGCCCATTTTCTCATTATACTGCATCTTTAGTAATTAATAATAATAACTCAAAAGCTTGTAAAGCTACAGACAATAGCCAGTATTTACGTAAACAGACAGGACGAGGCTTTCACCTGTCTTCAAATAAAGATGGCCTCCTCGATCACGCTAAAATGTTTAACGGTTACTAGACTTGTATCATTAAATGTCGTAAGCTGGTGACCACAGCTGATTACTTAAGCGGAGGAATAGATAACTGCCTTTTTGTTTACTGAATAATATGTCTTTATTTAATATTAAGTAGCTTTCGCGAGTTTGTGAGAAAATAGTCTTGTTTATTACATTAACTATGTCTTTTATTATTTTCAGTTGAGATTCTATCAATTAGATTATCACCTAAGTTGAAAGGGTAGAATTCAACCTGGTTTTATCATTATTGGTTAGCCCTGTGAAAATACATTTACAATACTTTGTGAAGATCACTATCTGCCGTCGAAGATGTTTATCTCAAAAATTTGGTTAATTCTTTTTGGAGACGGTCTACTCATAAGTAATAGATACTTTAATTGTACTTATTTATATTTGTAAATGGCAGAATTAACTGAGGCATTCCATTGATTTGTTGCTGTTCCCAACGTAAACCACAGGGTAGATCGATGAGCCCATGTTTGTTGTATCTACAGGCTACAAGCCGGATGTATTTTAATTTTCGTACTCCCCTCTGATGCTTTATTCAAATTGCTTGATATTATTAGTAATACGATGAAGCTGTTAAGGCCACGCTACGTCAATAGAGTAGTCAGTTTGGAAAAAAAAAATGAAGACGCTCTGAGATAGGCAGCAATTGCCGAAACTTAATGATAAATGCGGAAGCGGTTGGTCAAACCTGGTCGAAGGTCTATACTACTGGGGTTATAGTGAAAGAAAGAAAAGAGAGAAATATCAATGTTTTTTGCTAATAAGTACTTCATGTTTTCTTCTTATTCTTGCACCACCTGGGTATACTTGGCACGGCGTGTTTTTCTTCATGTTACAAAATGAGACTCAGCTACCTGACCTTCATCTTCTTTAGGATCTCCTTGTTGGTGCCTTCCGACGCTAGGTAAATACTTGCTATCTTCACTTTTAAGGGCTGTCACTACAGCCTTATTTTTTTTTTCGAAATGTTTACGCTATTGACCCAGCAAGGTCTTAACAGCTTCACCGGACTACAGCGTACTACTAGCGTACTACTAGCGTACTACAGCCTTAAAAAACATAGTAATATACAAATATTAATAAGTGGTAATATAGGGGAGGGCGGAAACTATCACTTTATGGCATGAAATAGTTTTAACGTATTATTTTGCAAATCTCCAGATAATTTTAATTTACTTTACTCTTTCACCAAGATTCTTAATTAATATTGGATTTCTCTTTATTTTAATTTTAGATACAACAAACTATGATTACATATTTAGCTAGATGTGGGCGACTGAACATTAATTAGAGTCGGTATTCCTGTCAACCTGTCCAAATTTTTTTCTGTTATATCACTCGAGCAGAACATTTTCTTCTGAAACCGAGGCATTAATTAATATGTAAATATCAAGTCTGTCCGGTGCTATTTTTTTCTTTTTCTTCTTGACTATTCAGATTAGTTGTTGTCTAATACTTTATACTTGAATTTCATTTTATTGTATCTAAATAAATTAGATTGAATTGTATTAGGTTAGATTCAGCTTTGCAGCTTCCTTGATCTTATGTTCGGATATACGGCACTTATTTTATTTTGAGTACAACTAAAATTAAATGCGAAACATTTAAATGCAATTATATAGATATAACTTTCCTCTTCAAGGTGCTGTTGAATATTAATTTGACAGTTGTTTGTTATACATTTCTTATTATCTCTATGTTATACTCGAAACTGCCTTCGGCTAAAAGAAGGGCTATTCTGTATAAACTACGTGATTTCCTGGACACGTCGTGACATAACTAATGATGCTTGACAACTTTATAGAAGGGCCCAGTATTATAATAGTTTCGTAGACAAGTCATTGGGATTCTAAGAACAATCCACGATAACAAAGCATTTTTTATGTTTATTTGATTTTTTTTATCAACACTTAAATAGTTTTCTGTAATGTAATCTATAGCTTTGAATAAAATACAAGATATTTTTTTATCCAGAATTTTACTTATTCAAACTGTATCAGAATTACACAGTTCTGTATTATATATGCATATATTTTTTTCTTTTTTATCCTTGTCTAAGCCGAAAGTTCAGCTTGAGTGTGAATATATAAAAAGATCAAAAACGTTGACGTTAATTTGAAATAGCCTCAAGAAAGAAAAAAGAAGTTACAACTTTTATTCGCAACCGAAGCTTGTGATAAAATACGTTAAAATTAAAACGCAATGTTTAAATTGAAACCTGAAATGATTACAAAATTCCCAATTAGCACATATCAAATGTTACGCAAACTAACTAATTCAATTTATAAACGAATGAAAGTTCATGTTTCAAACGCACAGTGGAATTGTAGGTTGCGGAAGTTGTGATTCGGTTTTATTGGACTTGTTGCTGGCTTTGATTTGTACACATGTTAATTATGCTTCGACGGATTATATGTTACATGACCTGACAAGTACTCTCTCTCTCGCATTTTGTGACTATTACTGATGTAGTGGGCAGTTTCTATTCCAAAGTGTTACCTTGTGGGACACTTATGTAAAAAAAGAACAATTTAGTTCTAATAAATAAATGTTGAAATATTACTTTAAAAAATCTGCAATACATCAAAATTATATAAGGTAGATAGATCCTTTTTCTTATTTGCATTTAATAATGTGTGAGGTAAGATTATTAAATATTAATTATTAACTATCTTAAGTCGTGGTTGTGGAGTGTTTTTCTGAATTCAAGTACATTTTTACTTATTTAAATTAGTAAAATTATTAAGGTAAGGAAAACATCGTCAGGAAATCTGAATGTCCGCAACATATTTTCATCGACCCTAAAGTTTTCAACTAGCAATAATCGCACCTTGGATAAACCTCATTGGTTACGATATTGCCTCTGCGCAAACTGATGAAATAACGGCAGTAAACGATCAGTACCAGCCTGTCTCTCCAAACAGAGCGTGCTCACGCCCACGCCCGCGTAACCACAGATCACGCCGCCATGGTCTGGGGACAAATTTCGCTCCCGCACACCAGATTAGGCACCCCTCGGCAGCGGCTCAAGCCTAGGTCCGTTCCCTCGGTGTGAAGCCCTTGAGTACGCTGCTCTCGCGATACAGTGACACAAAATCTTACACCACTGCAACAACAGTACACATATCACCCCCACGCACGTGCACGCATACGCGTACACATGAAAATGGAAGGGTTTTATTTCTTTCCCTTATGCTGTTGAGGTATGTATGCTTGGTATACATATATGTATAAATGTAACTCATATATGTATAAATAGTTAGCTTAGGTCAGCTCAGATAGATCGCGAATTTCACGTATCAGCCAACAGCTTAAGTCGAGGTGTGCCGTGCACCCTTGAACTAGTTGCCCAAATAGAATCGGCTGAGTGCCACAACCACTCACCTTAGTAGTCCGGTGAAGCTGTTAAGACCTTGCTGGGTCAATAGCGTAGTCAGTTTGAAAAAAAAAGGAAGTCTGAATCTGAGAAAGGTTCTTGTAGTACTAAATAGTTCATTTTTCCATGCGATATTTTGAACATTATCTTTTATCCTTGTCATGACAAGTACAAACATAACAATAATAAGTTAAATAGGTAAGCTCTTCTGAATGCGTTTACATACATCTGGCAATTGATTTTATTTATATAAATTCTAGTTAATGCAGCAATTTAAAGTAGCTTTCAGAAACTTTATAAATGTAAAATGAAAACCTAACCGCTTACTTTATTTAATCCATTGGCTTAGATTTAGATAGATAGATTTCTTTAAAGATAGTTCCTATAATAAAATCCGGGCACACACCACCTTGTGTGTTATTAATTTCCTTTGACCTCGGTACACGCTTTTGTTCGTAAATATCTGACGGTGGGAGCGGCCAACTTTCATCCTTACGCAATCCACTTTTCATCATTACATCATTTAAGCAATTTGTGGAAGTGAAATGAATTGTTAACTCTTTTACATTTTATGACATCGTTCGAGGCACAATAGGTCTTTTGAAACCGGCATCGGTATTCGATTGATAAAGGATTGATTGAGTTTTTAACTTACGTAAATTTACGAAGCGTTTTTTTTTTGTTTGTACTCCAACAGATTGGTAAAGCTGTTATTTCGTGTTTATTATTACTGAATTTGAAACATTTATCTTAAAATTTAAAATTCAACGTATAGCTGCACATGTACAACTATTAAAAAGACAAATAGAAGACAGTTTATAAGATCTCACGTACAGAAAATACAGTATAATAAAATTCGAGACGATATAGTAAATAATGGAACTTCATAGAAATAAAACTTAAATGAACTTAGAAATACAATTTCATAGGAACAGTGAAAATGTTGTTAATACAATTAATTACGTTCCTTAACTTTGGGTAATGTAATGAATAGATACACAATAAGTATAATGAGATTATTAGCCACTTTATATATAATTAGCAGGTTGTTTAAATAAAGACAGTAAAAATCGGACGTATCTCACGGATCTCATGAGACAGTTGGCAACCTCAATAACTTACCGCTCATTTGGAGTCGAAATTTGAATAGAGCAATAATAATACTACTTACCTTTTAAGTGGCTCATGTGGTTGTCGAATTACATAAGATGAGTGAACATTCAAGGTGTATGATTATGCTAATCTTGTCAACAGGAAATGTACTTTCAATTCATTCAAACATTATGACTAGACAAAACGTGTATCGTATTGGAATGCACAATAGTATAAAGGACGGATGTTACATTGTTAGAGAACCTCTAATTGGTATATTGTATCTTGCATTTTTAAGCATTGTTTACAGTATTTGATTTGTGTAACGCATTGTCATGATTGATCTTGCTTATAGGAGTTTTTAAATTTTTGTGGTTAGTTTTGAAGATTAATTAATTAATCCTTTTTATATCCTATTCGTACAAGCTTTATTTTAATACACGGTGAAAATAAATTGATATACTAGTGGAATAAATATGAGAAATGACTGCCTAAATTGCGGTAGACGTTGTCTTTACTGCAGCCTCTTTACATGTACCAGAGCAAGTTATGTTAATAGAGTTCAGTTAAAGTAATGAAATGTATTTTCAGACATGAAAAAATATTGCCTTCTTGTTTAAACACCCATCAGCATTGTGCTTAAGGGAAATGTTGAGAAAACAAAATTGGCAGCAGAATTTCTATAAACTCTATAGTTACAGTTGTAGTTGGTATGCCAGGAGTATGTATTTCAGATGTCGAATTTTGAAGTGAAACGAAGAGTGGTGGAGGTAATAGTAGGATATTAAGGATAAAATGTGGAGCGAGAACAAATATAGGCCAAGTCAGCGACACAACTGGTTTATTAGCATACCCACATTACCTATAATATTTAGGGATACCACAGTAATCACTGTGTCGAGTAAAGTGTCGAACTCCTCCGATCAACGAGGTTAAAAAATGTCTAGGAACGTCTAGGAATATCGCGTGACATTAACTTTTGTTGTATTTTTTTATTAAAATGTCCCTCTATCATACAATAGTTACACTTCCGTATGTCTTTACGACACACTCTGTTCTACATTAAATAAAGTTAAAATCGTAATTAGATTATGGATAATTTTGTCTTTACCGCGATAATCTTGTAAATTGTAATAATGTTATCAATATCAATTACTTTATACATTTGTGTTTTGTTAAAAGTTAAATCTTTGATATCGGATAAACTCTATGATCAATAAATAAAATCGATTAGTTTCGAAACGTTTCGATTGATCGCGTGCGAATTGTCCGTTAAATTTGAATTGTTACTTTCCAATATGGCGCATGTTTCGGCGTTAATGTATCGTATTCACGCTAAAAAATATTAGATTTAATACGTATTACGATTATGGGCCTCGAAATGTATTAGTTTTATTGTAAATTCAGCCTTTTTACTTGTTTTAAAACCTTCAATAATAACAATGTATCTTAAACTTAATTTTTCTTGTTACTATTTATTTTATACTAGTTATTCCTTCTTACTTCATCTGCGTTGTTTACTATCTTAATTGTTTTCTTATATCTTAAAGGGATAAGGCAGCGTTTGCGACGAAACCTCCCAGGCGTCTTGACTTCTTCCGAAATTTCTAACAATTATTGCTAAATTTCAACCAATTTACACAAAATCTTGACAAATGATATGACTAAATCTTTTTTGTGAATCACTCTTTCTATTAATACTTCGAGCCCTTATTTCATACTTTAAATTTTTATTGTTTCAATATCAAATTAAAGTATTTACTTTGCTTGTAAGTGTCGAAACATTGAAACTTTTAAATAAGAAATTGTTTAGCTAAGTGTAAATAAAATCAACACTCACAGAGAAAGGATAAATAAACTCATGTAAAAAACTAAACCATTGGTGCTGAAACTTGGAACAGCTGGCGATCCACTTCAATATTGTTAGGCTACTATCAATCGACTCTGAAACGATGCAATTCTGTGCGATGCAGGGTTATCGTCTAGGTAGGTGTAGGTAACTCTCGTAAAAAACGTCAAAAGATAGTGATAAGTGGGTTATTTAGGCCTAATTGTGGATTGTAGGTGGTAGAGCCATGCTGTTGCTTGTGGATGGTAGAGCCACGCTGTTGCTATAATTGATTTCAGATTGAATGGGTTGGCTCGTCCGTAATAGTACCACCCTCTCATAGAAAAGCGACGTGAAGTAACAGTACTTGCATTGTTGCGTTTCGTTTGGTCAGTGAGAGGGCCAGAGGTCCACCCACTCCCTCTCCCTTCCTCCCTCCCCCCTTCCCCACCATTACAGGTTGGTAACGCACTTGTAACTACTCTGGTGTTGCTGGTGTCTATGAATTGTGGTGATCACTTAACAACAGGTGACCCACCTTTTCGTTTGTCTCGTATGATGTAAAAAAATCAAATAAACTTTAGTTGTTTATTAATTACATTATGTTCTAATTACCTACCCTACTAACATCAAATCTATGTATAATTCTATATCGGCATTTTTCTTGAGATCAGCTCAAAAAACATTTGCGATCGCGGTTTAAGCACCCCTGAACTAAACGGTTACATAATGAACATAATAGAGCGCTCATAACAGAAAAACTCTAATAACGCTACCCGTTTGAAACCGTTTGCTATGTCAACTCTTTGTGCAGTTATGGCTACATCTTTTTATACAGTAATAGCAATATAATCGGTACACACAACTGTAGTATCTTTAATAGTAATTGTATAATTAGTCGTTTAAATATAAAAGATACTGTTGTGGTTTGGACACGGCCATTTCATAACGAAGTTGGTGTTACAGTACAGTTTAATTTAGATCATCGGTTTTATTACAATTAACATTTAGATTTTATAGACCTTTTGTCAATGTCAGTGTAAAAGGTTTTGCATCCTTAAAAAAGGTGGTTTGTAGTAAATTAAAAAATAGCGATTCACTCTGATGCATTTTCTTTTCTATGGATAACTACTTCTAAGGTTTTTTTCCAAATGACTACGCTATCGACCCGGCAAAGTCTTAACAGCTTCACCGGATTACATACTTCTAAGGCTTAACTAACTGCTTTAGTAATTTTCCCATTTAAAATAGTAGTATCAGTGTGTTGAATAACTTGTATAGAATTAAAAGTTGCTACAATACAATTGACGTGATTTTTACCATGCTGAATCATTAGAAGGTTATCAATAGCAAGTGATTAACATTTAACTGCATCGTGAATTTTGCAATTCGGATGATTAATTAAACTATTGTTTTAACATATTTAATAGTTTGAAGTAGCTTATGAATACTTATTGAGATTGTTTAACGAATCGTCATGAGCATATAAAATTGTACACAAATGTGACCAATTTCTGTAATATTTGTTTGGTACATGTTGGAACATGATTATGGAGTTGTGACCATTATTAAAGAGTTTGTTTTGACATCCTTGAATATACAAACAGTAAATATATTAGAATGTATTATGATTTTCAAATGTTTACTAGAGTAAATGCCCATGTATATGTTACTAATCCGAAAACAGCATTCAGTTAATTAATAGGAATATGTGATGAAACTATTAATTGTAATAAACAAAAGACAAACTAAATCAAACGATTTTGCAATCATAAATTCATTTCCATCTATTACAGTTCCTAAACATGTTTTTTTAAATAAACCCTTTGTGCTATAATGGAAAAAGGTATTTTTATTGTAAAATGATGAATTTCAAAAGTTTACTGTAGGAGTTGTAGATGATAAAGTTTAGTATATAATTGACAATATAAAGGAATGATTGAGGTCCATCTATGGTTGCATAGAAATCCTCTCTTAGATTGTAGGGTCACCAAATATTGTCAGAATGTTAACTACATCATCTTCTATAAATTGGGAACCAGTAATTAGTTCTTATTACAGGGTAACATCAAAATTTAAATATGTTAGTTTTTTCCCGTTCCAAATCAACAATGGATTTGCAAACCGTTCAGTTAATATTTTAAGGAAAACTAGAACGTTTTTGCAACCATTCGACCTTCAGACTACAACCGCTCGGTTTCCTTAGAGAGACGAAATGACAGACCGAGTGTGCGGTGTGAATTTCAATTGATTTCAACAATGCTCCTTTCATCCAAGTCTATAAAGGGTGACACATGTGCTGATATTTATAATGATGTCGACACGGTGTTTACAAACATTTCAAACAATAACGAATGTGGCAAATGAAGAATGATGTAAATATTTTTGCAATAGGCAATTAAGAAAAATTGTACTAGTATTATATTGTAGTAAATTTGTATTGATATAATTTTGGGAAAATTCTATACCTGTTATGTTTTGAACGGTTTAACAAAGATATGGGTGTGTACCCATATACACTCCAATGTTGTCGTTATGAGTATTAAATATGGCGTCCTAGATTTCAAAGGTATTTTTAATATTAATAGATTACTTAACTAGATTTCTCTCAGTTCAGTTAATAAAAAAATATCTTTAAGAACTTTGTTTAGAGCTAACCTTAAGATACATTGGCCAAGTAATTTAAGGTTTTTACCTGTGCTGTGTTATGACAGTGATTGTAAAACATAAACACTAGGATTATGAACAACATATACATATATTAAGAAAATAAACTTTGTAATAAGAGTTTTGTTGGTTTTAATATTAACGTATATACTCCAGGGATGTTATGGAGCTCCGTAACCGTAATCGAAACTATCGGATGTCCGAAAAAAATATATATCCGTAACCGTAACCGTAACCGATACAAAAGTTTCGGATAATTTCGAATACGGATGAAATCCAAATAAAACTGTTTCGACAGGTTTTGTTTCGCCGCACTTGCACTCCATTTGAATCTTGTAATTAGTAGGGACGATCGATATTAGAAATACTTCGATGGTTATATCCATATTAACATCGAATCCAAAGTATGGTTGTTCTGTAGGTGGTAGAGCCAAGCTGAAGCTATTACAGTTTTCAGCATGAATGGGTCGACTCGCCTGGGGTAGTACCACCCGACCCACCGAAAACCGACGTGAAGTAACAGTGCTTGCATCGTTACTTGTATAATAGTGCTTGCGTTGTGTTTCGTTCGATCAGTAAGAGCGCCGGAACCCACCTTTATAATACCACGGATTTATAATACCAAATGATAACTTAGAGTTAGATTAACCAAATTATTGCATAGTAATTGTGTTTATATTTTACTTCAATCTAATATCCGTAACCGAAACTATCCGAAAGTAACGGATAATCCGAAATAATTATATATCCGTAACCATAACCGATATTATTATATTCCTATATCCGTATCCGTATCCGTAACCGAAATATCATATCCATAACATCCCTAATATACTCTTAGGAAGCTTAAAAGATTTCTAATCATTCACAATCTTCAATACACTACTCTAGTCTGGAGATATATCTTTGCTGATTTTTTTATTCTCGAAATGACTTAGCTAATGACCTTGCAAGGTCTTAACAGCTTCACCGGCCTACTAAGGCGAGCGCTAAGGGTACTCAGCCGAAAATCTTTGCTGAAGAGAAAAGGCCTTTGCTTAGTTATTAAAAATGTATTGTTTGCTAATATTTGTTTTTTATTGAAATTAGTATATCACACTGAAACCATTTAACGTTGTGTATGACACTCAGATTAGGACTCTACCGGATGTCTACGTATCGGCCTTATTTTTTTAACTCTACTACGGCACGATTCTTGTCTAATCTTTTGTAACTAGCTATTGATCTTCTTGTGAATTACTTTATTACCTAGAATTGAAGGGAAACCTTGAATTTGTTTTAGGTATGTCTTTAAATTACCGTTCACTATAGACACTTTGGGCTTTGTCTTGTACGTGTTTGCACGAAATTTTCTGCATTTTTTTTATTTAGCAAGAAACACGACTTCTGGCTCATTGCTCATATCTACTTATTTGCTGTAATGAGATACGTTAAACGTTTAAGAAATCTAATTAAAGTGTTTTTCTAGGAATACCGTTAATTGATTAGACATGGTGTTTACTACAACTAATAACGTAATACTTAACAATTTAGTAGAGTCTAAACCAAAAATAAAGTTTAATTTGAGTGTGATATTCATTTTGCAACGCAATGGAATTATTGAGGACAATATTATTCTGTGGTTGATTATCTATTGTTGTTATTGAAAAGGACAATGGTCGGCCGGTGTTATCATAACCTGTGGACAAGTAGATGTGCATAAAGAAACAGTATAGAGCTATAGAAAATACTAATAAAGAGAGGTAGAGCATTAAACACTGTTTACACTCAAAGATATTTTACTAAAAACGAATATTTATTTCGTTATCGCGTCATAGTTACAAGTTATAGCCTTCATTAATTAGTCGAAGACGATAAAAAATTCTTATAAAATGTAATTTCGTTTTTTGTTACAGGCTCAAAGAATGGAGTGCGGAGCAAATGAGTTCAACAGGAAACTGCGTGTTGATCAGGTAAATAGCACGTTTTTTTTAGAAATTGATTAAAATTCCCAACCCCTACACTAGTAATAAAAACATTCTTTTTTAATTTTAAGATATTAATAAACAAAAAATAGTACTCGTTTACGTAATCCGATGTAATTAACAATCAAATACTTAATATTTGGGCATTAGTCGAAAGTATAATGTGTATTTTAAGGTTGGAATAATAATAATAAATATATAATAAAAAATATATACATAACTAGTTCCCTCTTCTAACAATATTTCCTGGAGTGTAGATATAATAATGATACTTCACATATTTTACATATACCTATGTGCAATAAATGTAAATATAATTTCTTGTACAATATTACTCACAAATCATATCGATGTAAATATTTAAGAAGTTAGTTTTGTCGTGAAATTGAATGGTCATATTGCACTCACGTTTCATAGTTTTGTGTACATGCAAAATGAGGTCAATATAATAATATCCTACAAATATGAAATTCGAGTGGCTTCAAAATCTTTATAGAAAATCCTAGTAAATAAAACAATTTTATGTACGAAAAACGAGAACAATAAGATATGAATGGAATTGATTTGTACTCGAATGTAGTTTTTAAATTACATATTACCTCCATTCAAATGAGATACTGACATTGGCAAATGCATCTGCGGTGCCAATTGGTAAAAAAACCTCGCATGCGACAGCTGACAAATTATTAAGCTATTTACCCGTAGGCAAACGGTATTCGGATGTTGTCGCAGAAAAAGTGAAGTCGATCAGCTGTTAGTAGATCGCCATTTATAGCAAACGATTAAATATAATTGAAACCTGACAACGGTTAACCGTTATATTTATACAGTTTCATTTAATTAATTTGACTGGCTACGTTATTTCTTAAGTGCTCTTATTTTATAGTGCTTAATTCTTATCTAAAATAGAACATTATATAAATAATTGATAAGCTCGATAACATAAAGTGTTTTTAACGTAACTTTTAAATTTGGCATGGGAAGGTTTAAAAAGATGCTGATCAAAATATAAATAAATAAAAATTAACTGTCAAATGGTATACAAGTACATCACTTGAGAATATGCACCTATTTGACTTTTTTGAAGTTATACTTCTTTTGGCGCGTTAGGGAAAAGTGATGGAGTTAATTTTTACAATGCGCGCCCACACCGTCATTTAAAACCGACACCATGAAGTTATTACGATGCGCGCTCGCACACCCTCACGAAAAACCGACACTCCGAAGTTAGCTGTAGTCAACATTTTGTTTCTTTGTAGTTGTAGTTTGTATTAAGACTTTCAATTTGTTAAATACTTTTTTTATTGTTAGTGTCGTTTTTTTCAACAAACGTAGAATAAGGAGAAAGATAAAATTTTTGAACAACGCGTGTACATAAGTACACACACACTTTTTTTTGTATTTAATTTTGATGATTTTTGTATTTGATTTCAGGATAAGGTTTGTGTAAAATGTAATGATTGAAAAATCGAGCGGAAAAGTAAAAAAATGAAACATAAAAGAATTTTAGAATGATAATTTTGGATCTACATCCTTTTACCACGTCTGACCATTTTAATTTTTTTTTTGAATTGGCAACTTAGTAGTTGACTTATCAAAGAAGTCAAGAATGGGCATACGACTAACTTCATGAAATCAACTTGAGATTTTCGATTTAAATTTTTTTGTATTCGTGCATTTGAAATCATTACATATTATAAAATAAATTCCTTTGCCACGTTTGTCTGTTCGCACTAAACTCAAAAATTTTCATGCGTTTTTCATAAGTAAATAATATGATTCACGGAAAAGGTTTAGGTATACAATTTGTCAAGGATTTTTTTATTCTCAGGTGGGGAAACGTGCGCCGGGCTCATAACTATCTTTATAGAGGTGGCCAAAAGATTTTTGAAAGATAGGAAAAAACGGGCAAACGGTGGACATACTATCTTTTAATTTTCAAATTGTTACACCAAATGGGGGGCCAACTTCCCGGAGCTCTCAGAGCTTTTTAGGTTAAGACCTTGTTAGGTCAATAGCGTAGTCAGTACGAAAAAAAACAATCGTCTTGCGAGAATTTCAATGTTCTAATAAGATGGTGGCCCCCTCGTTAGAACATTCTAGGGAGATTTTGTGATATCTCAGAATACATGCTCCGTGCTACACTTGTGCACAATAATCGAACTATATTACGTAAAACGCTACTAATATTACTAAATATATATGATATACAGATGTATGTTCGATACTTAATAGTATAGAAAAATGTCATATGATATAATATCGCTCGCAGTCTTTAATGCGTGACATAGCTTTAAAGCCTTTCTCCCATAATTAGTAACAAATTACAAGTTATAATATCTAATCATATTAAAATATATTATATAATATTATAAAACATATTGTATTATATAATTTAAGTAATACAAAAGTCTAATGAACCCACATCATCTAGTTTTTGGCGTCAAATTATGCAGGTGAAAAAGTGACCCGAATTCAAAGATTTCGACATCACACATTTTCGATATATATCGTGTACATTTTTGTAATAATTTGATCTTTACAGTAATATTTTTATAATCGCCAAAATAAAAATCGGTTTCGTTGATAAATGTAGATTGATCGAAACTATAGAAAAAAAAGTACAATCAAAATAGGTGTAAATCTTTTGAAATAGATACCTTTATCGTTCATATAGATTTAAGCGTTTGGACACAATTTAATTTGATTTCAAATTATGATGTGCTCTGAGATAGTAAATACACTTAATCTAGAGGGTGATTCGCTTGCAAGTACAGGTGATGGAATTTGAATTATTCGTGCCTCATATATCTTTTTTCCGTCATCATTTTTTTTACTAGAAATTGTCTAGTAACCGCAAATATAATTAGCATTTAAGTAACAGATAATTCATATTAATGTGTTTATTAATTTTTTACTGTAGTTCAGTTTTTCACAGAGAAAGTAAACGTAATCTATACTAATATTATAAAGACGTAAAGTTTGTGAGTTTGCTTTTTTTTTTCGAAATGAAATCGCTGTTGACCTGGAATGGTCTTCACAGCTTCACCGAACTATTGAGGCGAGCGCTAGAGGCACTCAGCCGATTTGGGATGTTTGGGTGACTAACTCAAGGATGTACGGCACACCTCGGCTTAGGCTGTCGCCTGTTTTGTGCAAAAAACGCGACCTATTTTGTGTTGGGAAAATTACTCAAAACTATATAAGATAGGATAGGATAAGGAAAAATAAGGGTAGAACTCTTTATCATTTATTTCTCTGAAAAAGAAAACCAGCGTGTAAGCGTGTAGGCGTGCACGTATGTATAGGTGATGTGTGTGATGTTGTAGCAGTGATGTAAAGTTTTGTGTCACTGTATCGCGTGAGCAGCACACTCAAGGGCTCCACGCCGAGGAAACGGACCTAGACTTGAGCCGCTGCTGAGGGGGGCCTAATCTGGTGAATTGTGAGTTTGGATGTTCGGGGTAATGTCCTGTAATACTAATTCGATTTTGAAAATTATTTCACTGTTAAAAAGATATATTAATGAGCGCTATCAACTACATTTTATTTTAGTAAATATATTTTTTAAATATGACACCATATATAATATAAATTAAGTGATACGGTGTTTGTCTCGAATGAAATCAGAGACTACTTAACCGAACTTTATAAAATTTTGCACATATTTTGCTCCAACTTGAGATATACAGGATACTTTTTTAATTTCAATTGGATCAGGTAAGTTGTGCTGTAATCGAATTCTAGGTTTTTAAGATATTTTTCCTTTTGGATATACAATTGAAACCGATATTAACAGATTAGGCGCAGACGAAGTTACGCGGGTCAGCTAGTTCTGAATATTGGTAGTCAGATTCAGAACGCAATTTCTTTAAAATCATATGACATTCTCGGAAAGGTTTTCGAGTTACACGAGTACCGGCCAACTTCACTGACGATCCATCACAGGACCGGTCCTCCGAACGGTACTGCAGATGGGCAGATTAAGGCGAAGTCTCCTATCTGATCTTGTAGATAAATTTTACCGCTCTTTTATGACTGCTCAGACTAGCATAGTATTCACGTTTGCGGAATAAATAGGAAAATTTAAGGCGAAACTACAATTTAGGAAGGTATATAAGTTTTTAAGAAATCCGTACGGTTCATATGGTAACCGTCTGATAATAATCTAAACCGGGTAAAATGTAAACTAGTGTTATAAATGCGAAAGTAATGCTAGTATCTGTATGTCGATTAAATTTCAAAATTGGAAACGGAAGAAGCCTGTAATCTAGAAAAAAAACGTATGATAATATAATATAATATGATCATCCATTCAGGATAAATTATGAATAATGATACTTGAGAAAAACATCCAGACGAAGTCGCAGAAATAACTGGTATTATTATGTAAGTTATTTATGACTTTATATCGCGTATAAAACAATAAACGATAATGCAGACGTGCAAAACCATCCGGGAAAGTATGTAAGTAAAAATAGGCATTATAGATGGGAGGATAAGATAGAAGAATATGAACTTAGTGAATTAAACGATTACCATAAATCTCATTCACTGAGCATTGGTTGTTGTTTCTATCAGAATTGTGTAGATACACCATCGCTGTAGATGTGCTTATGTATCTGCAGGCTTAAACTAAAATAAAGACGTATTAGAACGCTACTATATTATTTAAGGTGTCATTTGGAGATTTTAAGTTTTTTAAATAACATTACAGCAAACTAAACTAACCGAATAACGCTGGTCAAAAGTTCAAATTTCAGAAGCTGTTCTTACAAACTCTCTATTAGATCTATGTATAGTTGACAGTCATTGATATCGGTTAGTTACGAACTAACAAAAAATTCTGTGACAGATTTGTAATAATGGCATCAAGTCGGGTACAGGTCTGTAGCACGATCTATGTAATATAAATCTATATGATCTAGAGAGTCTTGGACATTGGATATACCCCAGTAGACGGACGATGACTATGGCGATGCTATTAATATATTGTGTTATTTTCGCTTGCTATGTTTTCCTTAAGAAAATGTGAATATAGATATTAAATATGAAATTGTATAAATTTGTAAGATTTACTACCCAAAATGACACTAAGTTTTGAAGATTTAAACAAAAGATAATACTTTGATTTTGTTATTAAGTTATACATTTTATTATAACTTTTTTAATATATTTTTTTAATTTTTGCAAGGAAAGGACTTATTAAAAAAGTTTTAAGCATCAATTAAGATTTTAAATGATATTTAAATCTGAATTTGTAATGAGACGAGGTTCTTACTTTATTTTTAATCTATTTCTCGTAATGCTCAGAAAAGGCAATCATTTCACCTCATACATATTGCTCGGTAAATATTAAAATTCTAAATAGGATGATAGGAATAATATGAGATATCTTTATTTGTTTGTCATCTTTTTCTACGTTGGTAAACAATTTTTGTTTTTTAAGAATATTAACCACAATTATGAAGTGGAGAAATACTTCGTATTTTATAGTTATCGACTTCGGATGCTCTTAGAGTACTCTAACAAAATGGTAGCATCCTTGTTAGAACTTTAACGGTAGTTTTTGTGGCATCTCAGAATTCATATTCCACGTTATTATTTCTAATCCTTTTCATTTCTGCACAATAATCATTCTGTATTACGTAGAATTCCACTAACTAACGTCATATAGAGTCACATATATCAATTTTGTGTATACGAATTTAAAACCATTACATGTAAGTCCCTTGGAAGTTGATATATACACATATATGATGAAAATATAGATTTTCTAAGACGCAATCTCGTGAAAGCTACTGCAGGTGTAGGTATAAGACTATGATCATTCGGTGATGAGTTTTTAGTAGATGATCCCAGACTATCTATTTTTTGGATTGACTCTGCCAATTTTAATGTCAAATGAAGCAGACGGAAATCAGCTAGTTATTGCAAAAGGTAAACGATTTTCTCCTCTATGATTAATTTAATATATGTATGTATGTTTTTAATTTAAACTAATGATAGCAGAATTACGGATGCGGACACCGGAACATTCGTTTGATCGTAAATCGTTTCACTTACTTTTCGCCGTAAAGAAGTTTATGGTTTCCGTGATCGCTTTTTAACTCATCAGCATCGATTATCATTATTTATCGGATGTAGACCTAGTCTTTTTATATGCATTATAAAACACGTGCGTTTCCGTTCGGCCGGTACATTGCTTGGCCTTAATCGTCTCAGTGTACCTGCCGTTCGATCAGGTTTTACGCGTTTTCTGATGTGGAATATTAGGTTAAGCATCCTCTCGGCTTAAGTGATGGGTTAAGAGCGTTTAAAAACTGAATCATAATGTGAATTCGAGACTGCTTGACGCCTTAATCGATCCTTTGGAAATGGTTGAATTTACTCATACCTTTTTTGGCTTGGCTACCAATCTTATAGTGGATTATTACTGCCATTTTCGAGTAGGCAACGATATTAAAAGTTTCTTGCGATCACATCAATGAACTAAAAAGATGGTGGCCTTCTTGTTAAAACTTTTTAGAGGAGTTTTTATGGCAAGTGGCAATCCACTTCACTTGTACACAGTAACCAAGCTATATTACGTGGTACATCACCAATATGACAAAATATAGATCGAAATGATACCAGATTATGAATAAAATATAAAATCCATTACTTGATATTCCAAAATTCCGTAAAAACTTCGAATTTTTTATTTGTAATCGATCGGGCATTTGTCTACATTGGTATCATTCAAAATAACCATATACTAGGTGAAAGGTTAGACACTCACAGTATTCTAGGATATGATACTTCTTGGTTACATTTAACAAATAAAATAATAATATTAAAACAAATACTAATAAACAAGCAAGGAAAATTATGTTAAAGTTGGTTTAAGACTTTCAATACTTTATGCAGCACACACCGATGTAGCTTTCAAAAGGTAGATTTTTTCCAAATTACTTTCTGTATAATCGCCATTATATTTTATCCAATTTATATAGTGTTTTTGTAAATCATAACCGAAGTTGTCTTCTGAAATACAAGTAGTACTTTGGTTAAGTTTCATCAAAATGCGTCCAGTACGCTTTCATTGAAAGATTGAATTAACATTTTCCATCATCATAAACTCTCTTATATGCAATATTAGTTGATTTATTACTATATCGAGATTGTGTTTTGAAAATCAAATAATAAAATATTCATCCTCTGCCCGCGACTTCGTCCGTGTGGTACAGTTACTTTGGGTTAACGCTAACACGCAGCGAAAACTATCAAGAGAAAAAAAAAACGATCTTGAAACATTCGTCACTGATGCTCGGCTCCTATTAGTCTTAGCGTGATTATATATAACACCGAAAAAAAAATCCAAATTGGGCCAATAGTTTCTGAGATTATCTCCTACAACGTCACAAAATCACAAACTTTACCACTTTATAATATTAGTATAGATCAGTGTTTCCCAACATGGGGCTCATGCTCCACCGGTAGGCAATTTAAAAATGGATTTGACACAACTTTAAGCCTTTCGCTTAGGGTTATTTAAATGTCATATTAGATATCGGTGACGAATTTAACAAAAAAGGCAAATCTTAAAAAAATACTGTAAATAATCATTACGTATAATTAATTTAATTTGACATTACCAAAATATCAACTGGGTAATTAGAGTCTTCAAGTGAAGTAAGTTTTTCATGATATGTTTTGAAATTTTACTTACAATGTTTTGATAACAATTTCATATTGATTTCTTCTTAAAGCTTATCATTTATATTTCTTAAGGAAACAAAACAATTTTCAAAGGTTAAAAATTACGTATGAGGGGGAGTATGGTCATAAAAATTTAGAAATGTTACAGAAAATTAAAAAATAGATAAATGGCATTTGTTTTGTTTATTAGAAGACTCATTCAAAAATCAATCATGGATATTTTATAGCAATAATTCTGTATTTGTGATAATTACTTTTTTAAATATTCATTACATTGAACTTTAAATACAGTATCTAGGACACTTTCTAGGATACAAAATATAGAGGAAAGGATCGAGTGATTATACAGAAATTAGTCATCGTTCATAACTTGTTCCAATCTTTGGAACATAAACTTTGCGCGCGTGGATATTTAGTATATTTATTGTTATGTAAAATTGTAAAAGTCTGTTGAGGTGATATTTATTACATTCCAATACTATTGTGCGAATGTAGTCTCTTAATGTTGACTTTCTGTTAACACACTTCTTTCATCATATTATCGACGTTCGTGATCATATACTTAGGAAATTGGATACATTTTTATTTTAAATAATACTTGTTTGTGAAGGGTTTTGTGTAGGTCTCTTTAAGAATTCTAATACAATGTGAGAACAGTATAATTAGGTTTTCTGGGTCTAAGTTAAAACTGGGCAGATAGAAGACCAAGTTCAATTTAAAACGAATATCATTATCATCTTCTTACTCTTATAATTACTACCTAAGTAGGGTCGACATAACATGTTTTCATCCTCCACTCTTTTGGGGTGTAAGGGGTGTCGAATAACATCATAAGACTTGAGACACCCAAGCCAACCTCACCTGCACGTGGTGCACCCTGCTGATCAACGAACGAGGTAATGGCGATAGCGGGGTGGAAGGTTTTTACAGCCCGACTGGGTCGCAACCACCATGTATATAGCGAAAAAGCCCGTAATAGTGATTCGCTTCTACGGGTCGCGTTTCGGGATCACCTTGTGCATATCCAGCTTATTACAGGCCGGCATGATAGTGGCGACCGACGATGGACAGTGTGTCAATCGGTGGTCGCTATTATTTTTGGATTGTACTGTGCTTACCATCAGACATAGTGCAGTCACTTTGCCGTGCTAAAATAAAATAAAAAAAAAACTCTCCTCTATCAGATGTCATCTCAGTATTCACACCTTTTATACATATATAAATTTTCACACAATCTATCCATACCTTTTTCGGTCTTCAAAATCAAAATATCCTTTATTCAATTTAGGGCCTGTGAAGGCGTTTTTGAATGTCACAGCTACCATCGGTTCGGACAAACAACCCAGTCATCGAGAAGAACCGGCCAGAAACTCAATCTGATTTATCTCTTCGTGTTATACACTTTTACAAAACGTAAATAATTACATTCTTTATATGCATAGAGAAGGGCGTCATTTCCAGATATCGAAATCGTTTACGTTCCACGCTTCCTCTACTCATATAACTGTCCACTATCATACTCAAAACGTTTCTAGTAAAAAATTTAGACCCAACATAATGAGGATTAATAAGGAAAAAGGATGGACGAACATGCTTTATGAGATGTATATTGATATCTTTATTGTTTAGGTATATATATGTATATGGATATATCGAACATTTAGTAGGATACAAATGCTAAAGATTGCTTGTTGCTGACAATTCCATTAGACAAATACTACAAAGAAATTTAATCATCGATATCAAGCTGGACAATGTATCGTCCATAATGTGCAGAAAATTCTCGAAATATTGCCTTTAAATTCAGTCCAATTTTAATACGAGTATGTGAATGTCATCGATCACGTGTAATAAAAACAGACTTAAAAAAAATTATTGCTAAAGATTTAGTTCCTGACAAATCCATTATTTTATCAAATCCTGCCATATACTTTTTGTTGGAAGTGAGAGTAAACTGCACTCTTGGAATCTTGAAGCTACTGGAAAAGACAATTAAGTTAAATTGCAGTGAATCAGTGTCGTTCAACCATAACATTATACCAGTTGAGTTCTTTAAAATTAACAAAAATAATTTCAATATAATGACATCGGAATTCATTCATGTAACATGATACCATAAAAATATAAAAGAATTCGACCTTATATTTTTAACATTAAAGTCTAATTTGACTATCAATATTGTGAATTCACGAGCGCAAGGACCTCCCGAACGCTACAATCCTTTTTCTCACAGAACATTCCTTAAAACCGGTTCAGATAGGGGCTCATTCAATATCAACTATTTATAATATTATGCAAGGCGTACACTTATTTTTATACAAATCTTACCTCACAGGGCTTTCAAAGTATAGAGTAGGGTAAATGTGTAGTGTATGGAATTTATCTTTAAAAAAATTTTAGTTCTCTCAAGTTGCCCATAAATAAATAATATGTCTCCTAGTTAAAAAAAAAACTTTTGGTAGTTGCTTTTGTTTAAAAACATAAATAGAACTAAAGACCGAAATTTTACCTTAATAAGTTTCAAATTTTTATGCATATGCTACTAGCATAGATAGATATAGAATATAGATGTTACCTGTATATTGCTTTAGTTTTTTTTACTAAATTATAAAACTCTATTGAATATGTTACGAATATTTTATATTGTAGACGTAAGGAGCATGAGGCATGATGATTAGCGACTTAGAAATAAAGGTATGGAATTGATGGATGGAGGTGATGGTAAGGAAAATGTTCGCCTGGTTAGCCTACTACTCTCAAGTTGAAAATCGGTGGCCAAGTTGCGGTTTGTTCTGGCAATTGCATTTGAGAGTCAGTCCTCTCTAGGTTTCACGTGTTTTTTTTAATATTATTTTTTTATATTTTTAGAGCGCCGGAGACCCATCTTCCCTTCCTATCCCTCTCCTCTAACCTCTCTCTTTCTCTCCATTCCTCCAAACACAAGCTGGCAACACACTTACGACTCCTCTGAGGTTGCAGTGTTTATGGACGGCAGTGATCGCTTAACAACAGGTGAACCGCCTGTTCATTTGCCTACTATACGATATAGAAAAAAAAAAAGTTATTATTTCCGCCAATAAATCTGTATAAATGCTAGAATTTTAGAATATTGGAAGAAGCATACAAGGAGTAAAAAAACTAGAATTGAATGTAGTAAAATATTTTATCGAAAGATCTAATAAAGATTTGATGATCAGCATCTAGGTGACGTCATGGCAGGTGAAACAAGGGACCCTTTCTGAGCCATCGTTCTACATAGCGTGAGCACTTTCCCAAAGTTAAAGACTGGGTCGAAGTAGGTGGGGTCACAGTCTACGAGTTTATGGTGAACCCAGTTTTAACCTGTCATAATTCAGAAACGGCTGTGTTAGAACATGATTATTGTTTATCTATGTGACTATTAAAATATTAATTGTAGGCAATTGTTAAGAACATGTAGGATAATTGTATGCGTTATTTTAATTACATATTACTTTATGTACCTACCTGAAAACTTAGTATTAGAATGATAATTTTTATATCTATCTATCTAATACTTTTAAACGAGCAATTCTTGTATATTTTTATATTTGTATATATTCAGGATCTCGGAAACACGTCATCTATTTACGAGAAACTTAGTATGTAGGTAGTTTCGGGACGATAAATCGATCTAGCTAAATTTTATTCATAGAAATCTTTTTTAACTGAGATTTTAGGCAATGAAAAAATATAGCTAGATTATAAGGGTACATTTCGCCGCCGCTGTCAAAACAAAAATAGCTCAGATGGAAATTGGCTACTTCGAAAATCCGTCTAAACCCGGTTCGAATCCGAGTGACAACAAAAGAGATACACATTTTTTTAATATTTTTTTTTTTACAAAAATTGCTATTGTTGTGAGGCAAATCTAACAGTTTATTTTAATTTAATGCATGCTTTTTATAGAACCAAGCTAGGCTCGGTTGTCCAGGTACTTTGTCTATATGTGACAATCTTTAACCTAATGTTTACACTGTACAAATGTTTACTGAAATTAAATTGATCCCAAATATAAACCTATCACGTTACATCAATCAACTGGAACACCAAAAATTTATTTTTTAAAAAATATGAATAAAAGAATTACATACAATTATCACCAATAAGCAAATACTATAAATATCCTAAATTCAATAGTCACAAAGAACATAAACTCTTGTTACATAAATTGGCACGAGCAAAATATTAATTCAAATCATGTATGTTTTTCTTTCCTCTCGATCTGACTACGCTATTGACCTAGCAGGTCCTAACACCATCACCGGACTACAATCATGTATGTGTTATAACCAAACAAGAATAGTATTGCATCTATCTAAAACTTTGTCTATGAATAATAAATCTTTACAGAAAACATAAAAACATTTTAATGTACTTTATGGTCGGTAAACAAACATAATTTGTTATTCTGGAGTTGTTATCTAGTTATTGTTTCTATCGCAATTTTGCTCATGTAGCATACACCATCAGCAGAATATTTTAAACCTCGGTAAATATTTATTTTTTTATTTCATAGGAGGCAAACGAAGAGACGGGACATCTGATGATATTAAGTGGTCACCGTCGTCCATAGACCTTTGCAACACCAGGGGAGTCGCAAGTGCGTTGCCAGCCTGTGTTTAGGGGAAGGGGTAAGGGGAGTGAAGGAGGAAGGGGAGGTGGGCCTCCAGCGTTCTGACGCTGAAGCTATTACTGGTTTCAGCATGAATGGGTCGGCTCGTCCGGGGTAGTACCACCCCTCTCACTGAAAACCGATGTGAAATAACAGTGCTTGCATTGTTGTGTTTCGTTCGGTAAGTGAGAGCGCTGGAGGCCCACCTCCCTTCCTCTTTTACTCCTTTTCCTTTCCCTTTCCATCCCCTGCCCCTCTCCCATATACAGGCTGGCAACGCACTTGCGACTTCCCTGATGTCGCTAGTGTCTATGGACGGTGCTGATCACTTAACATCACATGACCCACCAGTTCGTTTGTCTCCTTTGATATAAAAAAAAACCTAATATATAAAAGAAGAATATTTAAGAATTCAATATTTATTCTGAATGTTAGAATATTAGAAACGTCAGTGGCCTAAGAATGATCGTCAATTATCATCTGCAACGTAAGGTATTGTTTATGGAATTGATTATCAAGTCTAGCTATGATTACATTAAAAAAAACGTGTTAAATGGAGTTGTTTAAAACGGATATTCTGTGAATTACTAAGTGATATATTGTTTCTTGACTGAAATATAATAAGAATCAGATAATCATAACATAGCCACCTTTTTTTCCCGAACTGACTACGCTATTGGCCTTGCAAAGCCTTTATACAGCTTCACCGGACTAAAACAAAGGCACTATGGATTATCTGTAGCCAACACATAATTCACTTCTCTGATGGGTATGAATTCAGTTGGCTATATCTCTTCTACTATATTAACCAAAGACGGTATTGTGGTGTGGATCAATTTATTTAATAATTAAAAACAAAAATATAGCCGTGCTTAGCGATTTTTGGTAGAACAAAATCTTATGGGTTCGCATCACCGATGAACCCAACATGCTCGTGACGTATTGCGCTTGTGTCAGACTCGCGCTGCGTAGTATAGCGGTCTGTGCGCATGTAATATTAATATTTTGTATTGAGTATACCTGTATAAAACATGTTTATAGTTATTGTTAAGAGTTTTTTTTTATATCATATAGGAGGCAAAAGAAAATGCGGCTCACCTGTTGTTAAGCGATCACCGCCTTCCATAGACACTAGCAACCCCAGAGGAGTCGCAAGTGCGTTGCCAGCTTGTGTTTAGGGGAATGGAGAGAAAGGGAGAGGGGAATGGAGAGGAGAGGGGAGGGGAGATGATATGAGATGGGTCTCCCGGCGCTCTCAATGACCGAACGAAACGCAACAATGCTAGCACTGTTACTTAACGTCGGTTTTCTGTGAGAGGGTGTTACTACCCCGGACGAGTCGACCCATTCATGCTGAAGCCAATAATAGCTTCAGCATAGCTTTACCGACTACAGTAACAATAGTTGTAAAAATCAGACTTTAAAAATTACTTTCACTTATGCCGGCCGCGGCAGTCCTTTTGATTGCCTTGACTTATTTTGTCTCCACTAATGAAGCTGTAAAAATTACGTACAACGATATCATACGTAATCTTTTACGTCATTACTATATAAACAATAGTGTTGAATCGTGTAGCGCTGCTTCTGGTGCACTCAGCAATGCCGGTGCATCCGGTGAAATGCTCAACGCTAAGAATGTCAAAGGTTACGGATACGCGACCTGCCTTTATATGCAAGTTATTATTTATTATTATCACGACGTCTGCTCGATTGGGCTGAAACTTTTTAATGCTTTCTATTTTTATTCTTTGTAGATCAACCATTACTTGAAGACATATAAGTACAGAAAGCTGGATCCCAAGTACAATTCTTGGAGTTGGAGGTGCGATTTGGTCGAAAGTTTTATAGTATTTCATTCATCTTTGAGTCTCTACTTCTTAACGCTTAAGAGTATCTTAGTACAAGCTATGATTGGTTTGGACTCAAGTGACAATGATTTTTTTAAACTTCATCAGTGTTATTACATAAAAGTTAAATACTTGCTTTAAAAAGGTGTCGTACTATATGCACCGCGCTCGCCCGAGGCAAGTTCGCGTTATCCTTTTTTCGTAAGTCTAACTTAACCTAACCAACGCGAGACAAAAGAGCAAGATGGCGAACTTTTAGCGAGCGCGGTGCATTTAAAATGTAGCCTTTTAAAAGCAAGTAGGTTTATACGTATTTAACTTTTTTGTAATAACACTGAATAAGTTTTTTTAATGTTGACCATATAACCTCACCGGATCTTAAAAGACAATGTGTTCTAAGATGCTAACCACTCCTTATACCCCTCTATAATATATGCTTTATCAATTTTTATTATAAACTTATAAGATACCCAACAACCCCAGCTGCACTAAAAGTAGTTGAGCATGTCCTACCGTTTGTATCATAGCGAGTTATTTAATTTAATTCCTTCATCTCCTTTAACATTCATCTTAGCACTAATTAAGCAATTCGTATGTTCGCCGTATTCGTTTTATGGTCAATGCGTTTTTTCATCCTTATATCATTATTTTCCTCAAGCATAAAATTCTTTAGAACCTTTAAAAATCCACCTAGTTATACCGTCAAATACAAGTTATAAACCGATAGCATAAGTTTAATAAGGACATCATTCGAGATTAATCATAATAAAAATTCAGTTATGACTTGATTCTTAAGTCTAAGATGTACTCCGATAGGTCTAAAATGCATCGCTAATGTGTTTAAACTGGAACCCACAGTTACGCGAACGTCGCAGATTAGCAGCAGTAGGAAGTGCTGTCACATACAAAGACCATGTACATGGTATAGGTTATAAACAGATAACGAATTATAGTTTTAAATTTTAACAAAAGCTTCATTTAAAGAAATTAATCTTCAACTGCAAAATAACCTCGGTAAACCGAACTACAATAGATATATCGGTAAATTCAAGTTTTAAAGTTTTACACCTGTTAAGGAATTAGATTTAGAAACGCTTTTGTATCTAAACGTCCGACTTACAGACGTTTAGATTCTACTTTACTTTTTTTTAAGCTGTAGAAGTAATTACTAAATTAAAAATTACTTCTCAACAATGAATGTCACCAATAATAATTAATATGTCAATACACTATTAGTATTCTGAACACTGGCGAGCTTAATGGATCAATGAATATCTTCCAGCTAACCAGCGGTGTTATTATCAAGAATAAAAGTTATTGTAGGTAATGCAATTAGAAAAGAAGCGAAGAAAATTAATAAACTAAAATACAACATAATAAAATAATACAGCATACTATAAGTCGATACCTTATCAATTTTTTTTTTGGTTGAAACTATAGACATTATTAATTTCAAATCAAACTAATCTCAAAACCATATGCATATTAACAGAGCAATCTATATATACGGAATGACATAGTATAAAAATACCGATTATTTTAATATGTCACGGATTCAAATTTTGTTTAATATTGAGGTTTTAACGGAAGGGAATAAGGGCTTAGTCCAGTTGTAGAAGTTACCGACTTATCAAGGTTCGTATTATCGAAGTTCTACTGTACATATAATGTAGAAGCGATAGTAAATCACATTGTTGCCTCGAGCGGTACAACCATGGGAACTGGGTCGCACGAACAGGCACCGATATCTTAACAAATAGCCTGTAAGGTAGATACAGCGAGCTCCGTGTTCGCAAGGACAATACTCACGTTTACGGTTTCCAACTCCTAGTAATCGTGTTCTTTAGATAAACTAAACAATGTGTCATTTCTAAGAACAAGTGCGGGAATAAAAAATGTTTAGTGTTACTTATGTTTAACTCTTTTATTCTATGCGGTTCTGGTACTTTTCGTGACTTTTATTTAAGGTTGCTTTAGTGTTAGCGTAGAAAATGTAGTATATCCTGTCCTAGCATTACAACCTATGGAATGACTGCATATTTCCAAAACTTTAACAGTGGAAAATTACCCCTAGAAACTGGCGATATACCGTCTATTTGATTCCAGTGGGCAGACTTTTTGGTACAATAACAAAAGGGTACACTGCATCCGTTATTCGACTTTTAGAACTGTTAAATCTAATGTTAAATCTATTTTAGGCGCACTTTGTAGCTTAATCGACTTGACGGATTTTAACAAATTAGTTGTTTGATAGTTTTTTTTATCTTATTCTTGGCAACCAATCTTTTTGTAGACTTAAGTGCCATTGTCTATTAGATCATAAGCAATAATTCCTAATAATAACAATACGATACAAATCTCTTGCTATCATTCCATGAATTAATACGATGATGGAAGTTTTGCAGCTTATGACAGAACTATCCATGGAGTTTTTGTGGCAAGTCAGAATCTATATTTAATTTAACATCCATTTAACTTGTACACACTAACCAATCTGTATAACGTAAAACACCACTAATATTAAACAATATAAAGTCAAATAACACAGATTATGAATAAAATATAAAATCCAATAGATGACATTCCAAGATCCCGCCAAAAATTCCTTGATGCTATTTAATATGGCAAAACCCCAGACTATATTATTATGTTTAGGTATGCTGTGTAAATAAAAAAAGAAGGTACAATTAATTAGAAGGAAAAGGATTCTAATATAAATCTTAATATTACATTAAATGAATAGCGTATAGTATAAAACCACAAAGTACCTAAAAGCAGTTATAAGCTTTCACTAATATAAACTTAGACTGGTTGATGATTTAGCCGGGTTGGGATAAAAAAAATATAATCAAGAGGCACATTTGTAGGTTCGCAATAAAGAATTAATCGTTCGAACGCAGTGAAAGTTGTTGGTTGAATTCCAATAGTGACTGTCAATAAATGTTTACGATTCGTGAAGCGTAGTATACAGGTATCGAATACTTCCGTAATCGTTATGCGTGAAATGCGAAAATAGAACTATATTCACTCTTGATTGATTTTTCTAACGTCCGTCTCAGGTTTATAATCTATCCCCAAGTATTTAAAAATTTGTTCCTGTAACTGCAGTTAATAAGCAGTCCCATTAGGCTTAATGCGTTACCTTCATGTGAAAGATGGTGACGTCCAGAATGACGCCCCTCTCTGTGCATCCACCAAAAACAATGTACGATTTGGTTTAATTTTTACCATCGGCCACCTGCCTGTCATAAACCTTCCAGGGATTATTTTGTTGTACCACTTATATGTTTCTTCTTCTTCTTCTTACCCTTATCCTACCTGAGTAGATAGATGACTGGGTTGGTGGTAGCTTAGACGTTCATAAGCGCCTTCTCAGGACCTAAGTTGAATAAAGAAATTTCGATTTTGATTTCAACCACGTCGTTATTTAAAATCAAGTTGGGTTGTGTTCAAACGCTACGTAATTATAAGAAAACTAACTGATTCGCGCGACTTCGTTGGCATATCACTATTGTTTTGTTATATCTCAAACGGATTAGGCAATGTTTTCGACGAAAGCTCCCAAGCGGCTTGACTTTTTCCGACACTTTCAACAATTACAGTAATATTTCAATTAACATACAAAAAATCTAAACAAATTGTATACCCGAACCTTCTTCTATCTATTAATGAAAACCGCATGAAAAGCCGCTCTGTACTTAACTTTAGAGATTATTGCGAACGCACAGACAGACAGAATCGATGCAGGACTTTGTATTCTATGTAATGACAACTTTTGCATGTGGTTCAGTGCAGTTCAGTTGCAGTGATTAAGGTATGTCTGTAAGTAAAGCCTTAGAGAATAGTATACTTTTTCCATATGAAAGGTACCCTACGTACCCTTAATAAAGTCCTTGCCATTTCATGATAATTAGTTGAGTAGTTAAATCGTGTAAGCGTTAACATATAAACAAACCCACTTTCGCATTAATATAATTAGTTATAATTCCCTACACGCAGTACTCGTAAAATGGGGGTTGATTTAAATGTACATCAAATGATATAATTCTATAGTATACTTGATGAAATAACATAAAATAAGGTACATAGGTCAATAGAAAATTATTAGTGGAGTTCTTCATTCGAAATGAAAGACCTTCTATACAAGTTTATATCACACGTTAATCTGATTTCAATGGACGATCATTCATCATACTCGATCATGCGATAAAAAGTCGCCTATCGAATCTATATACATATAAAGTTAAATGTCGGTTGTTGGTTTGTGCTTGTCTCTGTAATAGGTGAAATGTTTTTGACGTGAGTTCTACTAGTATATAGAATCTTCTTGGATATTTGTAGATATAACGTGATTTCCACAATGTCTGTTCTAGAAGCAACTACGAATTAGAAAATTCGTTATTATTTATATATTTTTGTTATTAATTAACTACGAACGTTAATAAATCAATTAATAGGAACTTGAGTTTTTTAGGTAATATTTTATGGATTTCTGCTTACTTACACTCTTCGTATCGCTTATAACGAATATTGAAGTGAGCACGGCTTATAGAAATTGCAACTGCCTTCGATGAACGATAATCTACAACGATTTTTCATACACACGATCAATAAATCTGCGTATATTGGTTTGCACAGATAAATCGCTACGATATATCGTTACGTGTGTAGCCGACGTTAGTTGATAGCGTGTTCGGACATAGCGTCGATTGACGTATTTTCGAATCTTTGTAACTGAGTCGGAGCTTCCGCTAATGGAAAACATCCTGATGAAACCATAGGATGGTGGTAAGGTTATCTCTAAGTCCGTCTCGTTAGCTACCAACCTCGAATACAAGACTGTCGACAAGAATATGTTGGTGTGTTTCAGCAAGTGCACTGAGAACCAGTTCCCTATAGGTCTGGTGTGTTTACCATACTAGACCATGTCGATATTTATCATCAGATGAGATTGGGGTCAAACGCTAATATAAATTACTAGCCTCTGTCCGCAACTTCGTACGCGTGGAATAGTTGCTTTGGGCTAACTCTAACACGCAGCGGAAGCTCTCAAGAGGTAATGAAATTCCAATTTTGAAACATTCTTCATTAGTACTGCGCTCCTATTGGTCTCTACGTGATCATATATAGCCTATAATCTTACTCGATAAATGAGCTATATAACACTGAAAGAATTTTTCAAATCCGACCGATAGTTCCTGAGATTACCCTCTACAACGTCACAAACTCACTAACTTTACCTCTTAATAAAATCAAAAATACTTTATTCAGTTTAGGCCCTAATAAAGCACTTATAAACGTCAAAAACTACCACCGGTTCGGAAAACAACCCAGTCATCGAGAAGAACCGGCAAGAAACTCGGATCGGTTACATTTTCTTTAACATATAATGTCTAATACATCATACAATAACTTTTAGTAGATGCACAGAAAGGCGTCAATTCCAGACATCACATCGTTCACATACTGATCCACTCCATAATATCCTCTTGATACTAAAAAATAATATTAGTATATATAAAAAAAGCTCCGGAGCAATGTGTCATAGGTAACGCTAATATGGCGATAAATACGTCACTATGTTGAGGCAGTAATGGCAAAATTTTAACAAACGTAATACAAAATTGATAAAAGAACTATGGAGATAAAGACAATATTTCCAATAAAGGAGAATATCGATAATTAATCCAATTAGATCTCAGTTTCCAAGATATAATAGAACTATTTTCAGGCAGAAGTCGCAAGCATCGTCTAGTTATCGATAAATCATGACATCACTATACGATATATACACAAGTCGGTTGCTATCTCGCGAATGACGATGTAAAGATGATTATCGATGACTTTCTATTTGCTTTCGCTAATCAAATGTTAACTTTTGTATACAATGAAAGAACCTTATCTCGATTGCGGTTGAAACCACAAAAAGTATCTAAATATTTATATTGGACAACCTTTTTGTGGCGGCTTCGTTCGAGTTGTTTACTTTAATAATTTTTATATATAAATCTCTTATGTACGTGAGTATGTCACTGATTTGTTCCTAAACGGCTGGACCGATTTTGATGCAATTTTGTGTGCGTGTTCTTGTGGATCTGAGAATGATTTCGATTCACAATTGGACCTGGTAGGTGGCGCTGCGATTGACTTTTAGGACTTTTTTATTATTAAGGCAGGACAATGTCCGCCAGTACTGTCAGTAGTAATATTATTTTAATGCTCCAAGTCAATGTGCATATAAATTACATGAACGTTAGTATCAGAACTGGTAACAAAACCGTACCGCAGACATCACAATTTCTTATTACAACAGTGATTAAACATATCGAATAAATAAAAACTTAAAATGTGTTTAAATTGGAAATGTTTCACATGTGAACAATACCGTGTGAGCCAATTGTTACATAAAGTGTTACATATTTTTTATTTGCACCGATAAATTACGACAGTATGTCTGATACTGAGGAACGAAACAATTTAATAATAAAGACACCAATAAGTAAGACTAAGTATGTTATATTGATCTGCAAAATGCTTTACAGCGATACTTAGAGCCATACATTTCACGGAACTTAATGGATGAACTAAGTTAAGGCTGTTGGAACACACCCAAATACTTAGTTATATGTATTTCTTTATACTCTACATAGGTTTTAGTATTTGACAACAATCTCATTCATTGTTAAATGACAGCGTGCTTCAAATTAGTAAAGATGCTAAACCTAGTGTAAGACTTGCAAGTTCAGCTTGACAGAAAACCTATAAATACTAGACGACAGTCTTTTAAGTAAAGAGTATTAGTTATGGTTTCATCATTATCATCATCAGCCTATGTAGTCCGGTGAAGCTGTTAAGACTTTACTACATCAATAGCGTAGTCGATTCGAGAAAAAAAAAAACATCAGCCTGTAATAGATCCATTGCCGGCCATAGTCCTCTTCCCAAAGGAAGGTGTGGACATAATCACCACGCCAGCTCACGACGTATTGACGATTTCATATTCTGAAAAAATCACAGTTGTGTGATTTCACACATTAATTGGGGTACAGTGGACTTATACAAAAAAACTGTTAGATGTACTTCACTAAAGTCGTAGTTTTATCAAACTCCGATTTATGTCTCACTTTGACACGCCCCTTACCTCAAAATGATATACGCGAATTACTGATCTATAGAAAATACACAATACTCTTTCTACTTTACTCATTGACACATAAAAACCGAAAAAGCATAGTCTCGTATAAAAGTAGCGATTAAAACCGGCCGCATAAACTCCCCAATTACATACGCTGTTATAGTTATGCGATAAACTTATGATTTTGCAAATTCAATTTTACCTGAATGGTTTAAAGTTGTTTCTACAAGGAGCCAAGCGACGCGAGACTATTTGAAATCACTGCATAATCCAAAATTATGCACTCATTTTTGTGTGCCGGCTGTGAGAAGTGAATTGTGCATCTTGAGTTTTTGTATATCAATAACATTAAATAAATAATATTAGAAGAGAAATATATAATCCCCAGAAAGAGTCACGATTATAGAGTGACGAAAAACGTGACTCCGCTAAGGTTAAGACGTCACATCGTGAGAATATTCAATATTGTACGTTTCGCGGCCGAAATCGAATCCGAAACTCCAAAGCAATAATAGATTCCACGCTTTTTGTTATCATATTTCGACACGTAATAAAAAACGCGTTGAATCTCCTTGTAATATGGACCAGCGTAAAATGTTCTGTAGATCTTTTATAAATATTAACGACTAGTCTCTGCCCGCAACTTCGTTCGCGTGGAATAGTTACTTTGGGCTAACGCTAACACGCAGCGGAAGTTCTCAAGAGGAAAAAGAGACCCGATTTTTAAACATTCTTCATTGGTGCTCCGCTACTATTAGTCTTAGCGTGATGATATATAGCCTATAACCATCCTCGATAAATGAGCTATATAACATTGAGAGAATGTTTCAAATCGTACCAGTAGTTCCTGAGATTACCCCCTTACCTCTTTATGATATTAGTATAGATGGAAGAAAATTTAAGTTGTGAAGTCCGTGCAAGCTTCGATTTGAGAACAATATCCGTCGCATCCTTTTTGTCACATAGTTGAAATTTAATGTCGTTTACGCCACAAGAAGTTTATATTGTACTTGTAAATCTAATAGACTGACTTTTGTAAATTATACTAGAGCTACCTTTAATTCTTATAATGCTGTAATCACAGTGTATTATTGGCTTCAACATGAATGGGTCGGCTCGTCCGGAGTAGCACCACCCTCTCACAGAAACACCGACGTGAAGTAACAGTGCTTGCGATATTGCGTTCCTTTCGGTCAGTGACAGCGCCACAGGATCACCTCCACTATCCCTCTACCTCTCCCCCCACCCTCAAACACAGATCGGTAATCCTGGTGTTGCAAGTGTCTATGGACGCTGGTGATCCTTAGCTTCAGGTGACCCACATGTTTGATTGCTTCCTATGATACATATATATATTCCTATAATACATTTCTGAATGAACTACTAGTTCGATAGTTTCTCACGAGAGGCAGCACTGACAGACTTCCTCTCTCTGTGTTAACGACGTACGACGTAAAGCTGAGACGTATTTTTTATGTTAAATTATTTTTTTGTAAGTTTAATAATGTAGTTTGTTTTATGAAGAAAATCGCTGCATCATTGAAAACCCCTACAAATTTCTCGTCCGGGATTACACGGGATTAAGCAGAATTACGTAAGATTACATGGGATATACGAGATAAGAAAAAGTGAACATTAAAAGGCGTGTATCGGCCGTCATAACCAAAACAAATAAAAATAAAATAGTTTTTTTAAACTACAACTAAAATGATGGAAACCAAAAATGATGATGGAAAATGGAATCCGTTTTATATGATTGACGCCATACCAAAATTTACGGGAGATGACATGACATATTCTTCAACACAATGGGCGCAAGATATAGAAGATAATGCGGAAATCTTTGCATGGAGCCAACAGCAAAAATTGATTATCGGCCGACGATGTTTATATAAAAAGTTTTTTTTAATACTTTCTACAATTTAGCATTTGACCACAATCTTATCTGACTTTAAATGACGACGTGGTCCAAGATGGTAAACACGGGAAATCTAGAGGCGGACTGGCTCTCAAGTACAGCTACCAGAACACACCAACAGGTTCTTGACGATAAATTTACAACTTGAGGGTGGTAGCTAGCCAGGGACACTTAGAAAAAATCCACCACATTATGATTTATCACGATATAAGGGTAACCTTATCGAAAGCTCGGTACAGTTGCTAGGATTCGAACCTACTTCTGTTGACACAGTGTCCGAACACGCTATCAATTAAGTTGTCATCGCTATTTCGATCGTTTTGTCCTTCGCTTGAAGATCTCCCTCTTTTATTTCTTCTCGTATTACCTACGATGTCTAGGATAGAACTCTACTCTAACGCATTGCGTCTCGCCTAGTTTCAATAAAGGAGGATGGAAAAATAGTATTTCTGACGTCGTTATTCGAACGATTTGACAAGGTTCAAATACGACTATTTCTAGCATTCCATTGTTTTTGGTTCCCACGGTAAATAATTTATCTATTGTTTATTTGTAGCAACGAGTTCGCATATAGTGTATAACAATATCTTTATTAATTTGTTTTTTTTTTTTACTTGGACTCTTATTATACCCCAGATATGTATCTCTACGTACAAATTATTCTTGAAACAAACAGTTTGAATGTTCAAACATACAGATATTATTTTCTGTAGATATTTGTTTTTATTTTCTTTTTTCATGATCAAAATTGCACTAGATTTTGTCCTAAATAGCAATTAAACAAAAAATAAAGAAATTTGGTTGACAAACAATATTTATATACATTATATAAAAGATCCATATAGATAATACCGTTGTGAAGTCAAAGCTCGAAAACATAGGTATTGCTAGTTGAAAAATATTTGTTCTTCTAAATGAATTGCACTAATTATATTATGCAAATAATATAATTTGTATTCAACAATACTCAGAAATGTCGTATATAGGCTACTTGTCTATTGCAAATAAACAAATGCAGTTTACTCAGATGCAAGATGCAATGTCTGTATACGTGATAAAATTAACTGAAAAGATTATACAAGAATGATCTCTAAATACGTGTTTTATTCGTATTTGGTTTAAAAAGTTTTTATTGTATAGCAATATTTTATTTGATCGCCTGCCATATTTTAATAGCAATAGCGTGTTATTAATTATTGCTCATCTATTTAATGAAGGCATATCATTGTTGTATTTTAATTTTCATACTCTTCTACGTCTTGCCGTCAGTTCTGTAGTCCGATGAAGCTGTTAAGACCTTGCTAGGTAAATAACGTAGTCAGTTCAAGAAAAAAGCCGTTAGTTATCACAAATAGTTTACATTTTAAATTAAAGTTTTGTTATGGATCTTTATAAATAATTTTTCTTTATTGAAGATGAGTGAAACCGAGAGTCACATCTAGTGAAACAAAAATCATGTAAACTCAATGATATTTGGGTTGTAATATCATTGACCTTAACTGATATTTTTATAAAATTTAGAATTAGAACGCGCACAGACAGAATCAGACGTGACAGAGGACTATATTTTACTACTATGTAATGCTTATACTTATCAGTAACAAAAATGTTACTAGCGGCATATTATATTTGTAAAAAAAAATAATTGGATTCTTTTTCGCACATAAGGCGAGTTCTAAGTGTTTGGGTTTAAGAACGGCTTCAAGAAGTAATTGCTTGCTTGGTGCGCTCACAGATAAAGTGCTGAGATATTTGTGAGCAAGGTCTAAGATTACGTGTACGTTTAGTTTTTCATCAGACATATTATTTACTACTTTTTATTACCAGATCTTTTATTACGAAACATTAACATCATTTGACACGAATGTCAAGTAAATGTCTAAAAGGATCCAATGTGAGTTTAAAAATTCGTAATATACCCACTATATACTTAGTCTGGCGATATATTTGTTACAATTAAAAATAAACAAAATATTACATTTGAATTTTGAACCTGTCATTTTTATATGATTATTTATTGAGTTTTCTCATTTTGGCGCCAATACATTGTACAATATTTTGCGATATTAAAATGGAGTGGGGTGATAAAGAGAACGGAATAGCTGTGATTGCATTACACAAAGTAGGTATAGAACCAAATGCAATACTTAAACTCTCCATACGCTTGGTATTAGTAAAATGTTTGTGTACCGGGCTATTAATAGGCACAATGAGACCTCCTCTGTTTGTGACAGAAAAAGATCTTGTCGTCCAAGTAGTGATGATGATCCAACTGATAATTAAAAAAAGAATAGGGAGGTAAAATCTAAACAACTACTGAAGCGGTACGCAAAGGGAGGTCACAGAAAAAAATTGTTTACGGATGAGACAATGTTTACAATCGAGCAACATTTTAACAAACAAAATGACCGTATTTATGCTCAAAGCTCTAAGGAATCTTCCCAATTAGTCGACAGAGTGCAACGAGGACATTATCCGACTTCAGTGATGGTTTGATGGGGTATTAGCTATGAAGGAGTGACTGAGCCATCCTTTTGTGATAAAGGTAATAAACATCGGCACACGTGTATCTTGATACCATTCTTGAGAAGGTAATGAAGCCCCTTAACAACACCATGTTCAATAACTAAAAATGGTCCTTCCAGCAAGGCTCGGCGCCGGGTCATAAAGCTCGGTCTACGCAGTCTTGGTTAGAAACGAACGTTTCGGACTTCCTCAGAGCTGAAGATTGGTCGTCGTCTAATCCCGATCTTAATCCGCTGGATTATGGTCAGTTTTAGAGAGTACGGCTTGCTCTAAACGCCATGATATTTTAAATTGTTTTATATTTATGTATTAAACTAAACGAAAACGTACCGTTTTATAAGTGAGAATGGTTGAAGTAGAGCCTCCAATAATCGTGTTGCAATAATACGGCGAAAGGGAAGAGTATTATGACCGAAAGGCCTCCCTTAAGATGTAGTTAGCCTTAATAATTGATACCAGTTCGTACAACATATTATAGTGTTGTAACTATAAAGTCACGACTCTCCGGTGTTTTGGTGAGATAGACAGATGTTAGCCGGAGGCATTCTACTTTGAAATACGATAAGAAGTCTTTTGTTTTTTAATCGCAAACTACTTATAAACATGTTTTACTTTACGAAAGTAAAAGATATCTAAGAACTAGCTTATATCCGCGTTTTGGTCTGCGTTGTGTTTTTTTATATTAACGGTATATTTTATTGTAAGATATAAGCACCACTCAGCTTCCACCACTTTTCCACGTCATGAAAACACAACTAAACGCGTAGTGCGTATAAAACTGTATCAAGTTTATATTAAACTAGCCTTCGCCCGCGACATCGTTCGCGTGGAATAGATACTTTGGGCTAGCGCTAACATGCCGTGGTTGCTTGCAATAGGAAAAAAAGCTAAATTTGAAAATATATAGCCTATAACCTTCCCTGATAAATGAACTATATAACACTGAAAGATTTTTTTAAATCAGATCAGTAGCTCCTGAGATTATTCCCTAGAGCATCACAAAGTTTACCTCTTTATAAAATTAGTTCTTTACCTATGAAATTACCGTTTTATATGAAACTTTAAACAAATTTTTTTCATGTATTTTTTATTTGTATTAATCGAAGTAATCACCCATGCAATCAATGCATCTTTGCCAACGCAGTGGCAGTTTATTGATGCCCTTCTTAAAGAAATCAGCTGGACGGGAGGCAACAAATTCTTTAAAGGCATTTTGTACTGCCTCTCGGGTATTGAATTTTTTTCCCGCCAAGAAGTTATCCAAATTCTGGAAAAAAGTAGCAGTCTGTAGGCGCAAGATCTGGTGAGTAGGGCGGATGACGGAGAACTTCCAACC
Source organism: Antheraea mylitta (assembly GCA_014332785.1). Taxonomy (NCBI): domain Eukaryota; kingdom Metazoa; phylum Arthropoda; class Insecta; order Lepidoptera; family Saturniidae; genus Antheraea; species Antheraea mylitta. The sequence continues at coordinate 492,027 of JACEII010000067.1, read as the reverse complement.
CCAGTTCTTGTATCTTGAATACCGTCTGCTGTGCTGAATGAGGACGCGTGTTGTCGTGCAGGAGCAGCGGAGACGAGCGATTGACCAATGCTGGTTGGAGATGTTTCAGCTTCTTCATCATTGTGTTCAGTTCTTCACAGTACACATCTGCAGTAATGCTCACCCCGTTTGGTAAGAAGCTGTGATGAATCACACCGGCGCTAGACCACCAAACAATGACCATCACTTTTCTAGGGGTAAGTTTTCGTTTAGGGTATTGTTTAGGTGCTGAACCAGGATCCAACCAACTTGCTGAGCGCTTGCGGTTATTAAACAGAATCCGTTTTTCATCGCAGGTAACAATGCGGTTCAAAATTCCTTCATCTGTGTGTCTGTTGAGCAGTGCAAGGCACCTCTCGACGCGTACTTCGAGGTTACCGGTTACCTTCAAGGTTCGAGGTACCGCGAGGTTCATTTTTCAGGTCGAAATTCCCAGAACGGAAGCGAGCAAACCAATAACAGGTGGTGCGATGGCTTGTAATTTTAGCTCCGTAAACGTCGTCGATGTTGCGTGCCGCTTGTGCCGCGTTGCTGCCACGACGGTACTCATATTCCATAATTACTCGAATTTTTAACGTATCCATGATGACAAAAAAGATTGAAATGCGATGAAAATGTAACACTAGTCAATAAACAAATGACTCCTTTTGGAAAAAGAATTCCATGTTTTTAAAATAAAATTAATTTGAAATTAGAATTCTTAGCCAAACAAAAATCATTTTGATTTGAAATGGTCAGTACTGCAGAACGGCAAATTCATAGGTTAAGACCTATTAAATAGTATAAATGATAGTTTCTATTATACCATTTTTTAGATAAGGAATAAGTGTTTAGAAAAAAAACTAAAAAATAAATGCTCGAAATCAATCCAGTAGCATTTGAGTGATGTCAAAATTTTCAAATATCCGTAACCTACTTTATTTTTTATTAACATATTTTATACTTTTACATACACACTACCGGGCTCGGTTTACGTTGTACCGCCTTTATAATAAAAAAAAAAACTAAAATTTAACCGCAGCACCACTTACCGGGTCTAATTGTGAATCTAAACCATTTTCGGATCCACCTGAACACTCACAAAAAATTCCATCAAAATCGGACCAGCCGTTTAGAAGGAGTTCAGTGACATCCACACGTACAGAAGTAATTTATATATAAAGATACCTAGTTCGGGTGTGTAACTCCGAACACCAACTTCCATGAAGATCGCGTCGGTTGAGTAGTTTCGGATTTCATCGTAGACAAATATTATGGTACTGGATTTTTATATGTATATTTAGATTTTGATCTATTGTATACTATTTGTATTTCTTTTTGTTCCAGGGTAAAGAAAAGAGCAACCGTGAAGATCTGAAAACAGATATACAACACAGGAAAGAAACGTTTTACAGGGTAAGTACGATTATTGACAATGTAAATGATTGCCATAAAAATTATGTAAGGCGTTTTCTAAGCCAAAACCTCAAATTGAAAATTAATCGCCAAGTATCTGTAAATGAATCTGGCAGATTCTGTGTCACCAATCCGAAGGTGACGGTTGTCTTTCGTTGTTCAAAGTATCTAAAGATGTTGAAGGGGCTGGTGGGACCGTGTAAATATGCCCCTCCAGAATATGCGGTATAAATAAACTAGAGAGCGAAAGAGCGGTTGGTGGCCTTGCCTATAAATAAATAAAATAACAACAACTCCAAATAATAAGCGTGTACTAACCTGCAACTCAGTGTTTAACAGTGTTAGAATTTACAATAAAGTCCCAAAACATGTTACCTATTTGCCGGACTGCAAATTTAAGCGCCACGTCAAGCGAGTGTTAGTGTCAAAAGGTTATTATAGAGTGGATCAGTATGTGAACGATAGTGATTCGGCTGAGTGCCTTAAGCGCTCGCCTTAGTAGTCCGGTGAAGTTGTTAAGATCTTGCTGGGTCAATAGCGTAGACATTTCGAAAAAAAAAAAATGAACGATAGTGATGTCTGGAATTGACTCCTCTCTGTGCATCCACTATAAGCTGTATGATGTATTTAAATGTATGTAAAAAAAGAATGTACCCGATCGAGTTTCTTGCCGGTTCTTCTCGATGGCTGGGTTGTTTCCGAACCGGTGGTAGTTTTTGACGTTCATAAGCGCCTTATTAGGGCCTAAACTGAATAAAGAATTTTTGATTTTGATTTTGACTCAGCACCCCGTACGGAGCAGCGGCGTCCAAGGCGAAATATGCGGTGTATGCGGGTCCTTTAAAGTCAAAACTTCTCTTCCAAAGCGGGCACCATAAAGGGCTTCAATGCGTTTACAAAACTTATATATTTCAAAGCGTTATAAAAGCGATGCGGTCTGTATATAGCGGCGTGGTGAAAAAAATATATGTAATATATAATACGTCAGTTTTGATTTGTTCTTTTTCTTGTTATTTAAATTTTCTTGTTCTTTTGTCACATTGACGTTCAAGAAGTTCTTACCTAATGCGCCTGCATACTCCGTACTAGATCAATGAGATGAAGGTCATAAACACATCTCATTATCTGGAGCGCAGCTATTAAATTTATTTATAAGGGGCCAACCAGATGTATTTATTTCAAAAAGTTATTTTGATAATTTATCGAATACATATTTACTTTGTTACTGCTACTATGATCTTACACTAAGACATGATCTAAATACTCGAAATTATGACAAACTAGTCGTCCCATGTTTCAGAGTAAATAAAACCAGTAATAGATTTTTAGATTTTACAACAACGTTCTAAAAGTATATTACCGATTTTCCGAATTGTTAGTTTAAGCATAATGTCAAGCAGATTTTGATGGCAAAACTTCAAAATAGAGGGGTTCAATATGTGAACGATGGCGACGTCTAGAATCGATCTCTCTGTGCTTTCAAAAAAATAAAGCCAACCTTATTATTAGGTCCTAAATTGAATAAAGTATTTTTGATTTTGTTCCCAAGGAGGCTCCGTCTGACGAGGACTCAGCGGTTTCGTCCGCTCCCGCCTCACTATCGCCGCAGCCGCTCAGCGATATGTGGGTCAGTATAACATTTAAAATCTTTATGTATAGTATAAAGGTCGCCGGTGACTTCGTCTTCGCTTTTATTAGTAATACCATACTTTTTTTCTGTAAACTCTCGACCCACACCTTTTTTCTGCTTTCGTTTTATTATTGACAAGGGGGTCTGGGAGAGGTTGTCTCGCCCTGAGTATAAGAAAATCCTTGACAAATTATATACCAATACCATTCTCATAAATCACTTTATCCACTGGTGAAAACCGCATGAAAATCCGTTTCGGAGTTTTTGAGTTATCACAAACAGATAGACAGACATACGTAGCAAAGGACTTTGTTTTTTTTAATGTTATTTTTGGCAATCAATCTTTCAGATTATTACTGCCATTGTTGCGTAGTCAATAATATTACAAGTGTCATACGATCACTTCAATGTTCAGCGTCGTGAGTCAATATTTTAACAAAATAGTGGATCCCTTGTTAGAACCTTCCATGGAGTTTTTGTGGCATCTCAGAATTTCATGCTAGGTGGTATTATTTTTTATTCATTTCACTTATGCACAATAAACTAAGTATATTACATAAAATACCACCAAATTTATAAAATATAGAGTCAAATAACACAAGATTATGATTAAAATGTAAAATCCACTACATGACAGACCAAAATCCCGCCAAAAACTCCATAGACTTTGTTTTATACTATGTAATGATTATTCAGGCGGTGCTTGTTCAGCGTTAGCGCGTTCAGATATTGTCGTAGGTTGAAATCTCGAAGATAAGCCGAGCATTTCGGTTAAGGAAAATATCATAGTGAAACTATAATTTAATAGTGGTTTTTCTAACGCCTGTCTGTTACTAACATTATAATAAAAATCAATATTCTGGACTCAGTCTAATACTATAAATTAATAATGTAGTTAGATTAAAAACTTGTAAAGTATAATAATTATATATTCGTATATGAAAACTGGTTGGGTGAATTAAATTTTATACCAAATGATCATTAAGACAAGGGGTTCAACCCTAGTATTAAAGATAGGGGTGCATTTTGCTGAGTAACAATGTAACAAATTGTTACAAATTAACCGAACAATATCAACAAACATTACTTAGCTGTTTTAATTGATTGCTGTGATCCCAGACTTGATAAGATTTATCGGAATCTGAAAGCATTACGATAGATGTGCAACCGAGCAGAACCCATTATTTTGAACACCTAAGCATTTGTTAGGAGCAATTACGCCAACATACGAGATATATATCGCGGATTTAGAAACTATGTTACAACAGACAAATATGTATGTAAATATACGGATCTCTTTTCGTTTTAATCTCATGTTATTGTAGTTTCATATTGTATTTATTAGTGCTTCGTTTGCTCTCGTGTAATTATATACTTACTAGTTTTTTGCCCGCGTTTTTTCTTGCGTTAATTTGTACATCTTTTTTTTTTACGTGGGGAAATCCCTTATGGATACCAACCCTCCCGGGGGAGAGGATGGGATATGTCTTTCTCAAAATAGTGTTTGACGTGAAAACTCTAGAGAAGCTTGACCGAGCTTATTGTGCTTACGAGGCTTGCGTTAGACTAGCGACGTGTATACGTCTGATATTTATGTTTTGTATGAAGATTGTGTAGCCCATCATATGTTTAATTAATCAATAAACTCTATAAAAATATAGTGTAAATATTCTTCCGAGTGCCAATAGATATGAAAACCAGACTAACGTTGATAATTGAAGTATAAAAGTTGTGAAATTTAAATAATTCATACCTATAATTCACTTAAAATTTTAAAAGAGAAAACAGTTATTTCATTGTTTTGAGTTTTCACTTCTATCGGCAGTCCTTATGACTGTCTCGACTTGTCTTTTTAAATGAAACATACCCTATTTGCTTTTCAGAACTCCTGATGTAACAAACATACAAATAAAAAATTCGTATCTATAATATTAGTTACCAACAAGCAATAAGGTTGATCATATACGATTGTTAAGATTTTAATGAGACTGTGATGATTGCTCAATCTTAGTTTTAAAACGTATTCCAGTACCATGAATAATTATTACGCTGAAGTTAGATATATTTCAATACTTTAGTTCATCTAGTAGTTATATGGGACTCATATCTCTATGGGGTACAAGTAATTTGGTTGAGTTCAGTGCTAAGAATACACAGGTTTGCGTGTACTCTTGTAAAAATCCCCGTTTTCTCCTCTTCTCAGTCTTCAGAACGACTCACTTACAAAACGTGACAGCCTAAGCATCCTAGAGATCAACTTCCGAAGCGACCTCAACCTCAGGGACCACATTGGGAGGCTCTGTAAAATCTAAGAGACTGGGTATCCTGAATAGAGTGAAACGGTTTTTCACGCCCGGATAGCTATACCTTTTCTATAAGGCACAAGTTAAGCCGTGCATGGAATACTGTTCGCGTCTCTGGGATGGTTCCGCCCAATACCTCCTTGATGCTCAAGACAGGTTGCAGCGACGGGCTGTCCGTATTCTGAATGATGCAGACACTACCTTGAACCGCTTCAGTTGCGAAGAAACATCTCCTCACTGAGCGTGTTTTATCGTCTCTATTATGGCGAGTGTTCTGAAGAGTTATTTAACCTCACCCCATCTTGTCCTTTCCAATACAGAACTACACGGACGGGTACGCGTCTCCACAGATTCACAGTAGCAACCATACCGGCAAGAACGAAGAAGTTCGGAAATTCTTATCTTTGCCGTACTGTGAAGATGTGGAATAGCCTCCCAGCCAGTGTGTTCCCTTCCTCTTATGATATGGGGTCCTTCAAACGAGGCGTGAAGAGGCACATGTGCAGGTCGGCATGATAGCGATGACTGCCGTTGTTATTTAACAGCGATAGTCACCGTTATCTCTGGACAGTACTGTACTTAATTAGGTACCGTACAGTCATTTTGCCGTAACAGTTAAAAAAAATAATTAAATAATCATTTTTATAAATACGTGTACACATTGTTCTGAAGCTATGACGGTTATGGTCCCCATACACGAAGACTTAAATATAAAAATTTTATATATAGTTCGTGTGCGATTGAGTTTTCGTTTCGCGTAGAAAACCACACGTTAATTTACAATTTTCATCAAAGGATTTGAGGGCACTCCTAGTAACCCTCGTAACGCGGTTCTTGCAAGGGTGTTTTTAATAAACATGAGTAATATAGAATCAAAGGTGATAAAGTAGGGAGGCAGCAATGTGAGATAGATATGTTAAAATACAAAAATCTTTGCTAATCTCTCCGACTTTGATTGCTTTAATATTATCTAAAAATGATAGTCAAATATTATCATCATCATATCATCATAATTTTCCCAAATTATTTTTTTTAAAGAGGTTTTGTTTTATTGTGTGAACTTCATATTTTCTTTAGGTAATAGTTATTCTTGTATATTTTACTCTTTTTTACCTTCTCTTTCGTATATTCTCAGGTGGTATTTTAATCGATTACCTTTGAATATATCTACTGCCGTCGAACGCCTTTTCAAAACGAACCGTCCTAAGTCTTTCTACGCTTATACTCCAAATTCTTCCAGTCAGTTACACTGTGCGTCTTGTAAACGTATATTTAGAACTAAATTTGGTTTTTACGAGCCACATTAGCTCCCATTCCCAAAGATGATAGTGTTCACCGTTGACGGACACGTCAGAGACAACACCATCATCATGTTCTTAGGTTAACTGAAACTGCTTACCATAAAGTGTAAGCTGTGGCAGCTTTTAAAGGCCAAAGCATCTATAGCTCTTAGTTCGTAGTTTAATTAAGTCGTGTTTTTTTTTTTTTCTCGATCTGACTACGCTATTGACCCAGCAAGGTCTTAACAGCTTCACCGGACTACTAAGGCGAGCGCTTAAGGCACTCAGCCGATTTTATAATGGTAACTAGCTCAAGGGTGCACGGCACACCTCGGCTTGGCTGTTACCCGTTGCATGCAAAAATCGCGACCTAACTTAGCTAACCTAGCTAACTATTCATATATGTTTGAGTTGTTGAAACGTATATGAGTACCAGCATATCCGCCTCAACAACTCCTCCATACATTTTTATCGGAAACTTTGGAGAGTTCTTCAGTTCGATAAGGGAAAAAAAATTACCAAAAATAACCCTTCCACCAAGATGTGTAGCGTGTAGGCGTGCACGTGTGTGGAGGTGATCGTGTAGTGTTGTAGCAGTGATGTATGGGTGTGTCACCGTATCGCGCAAGCAACGCACTCAAGGGCTCCCTACCGAGGGATCGAACCTAGGCTTGAGCCGCTGCCGTGGGAGCCCTAATCGGAGACTATTAAGTCGTGTATGATGTATTGGCCACTTGTTATGGATAAATAAATATATGGACACATCAAGAGGGTTGCGGGCACGCGTTTTTTTTATTGTAGCGCGGCAATGTGATTGTACTATGCCTGATGGTAAGTACAGTACAATCCAAAAACAGTGGCGACCACCGAGGAACACGCCATCCCTCGGCGTCATGTCGGCCTACGTAAGAGTTTCTTCACGTTGCGTTTGAAGGACCCCATGCCATAAGAAGGAGGAAACACACTGGCAGGGAGATTGTATATTTACGTTTCTGAATGAACAAACAAACTCTTCCATCCACATCTTACCCCTACATTCCTTAACCTAAAAACTTAACGAAACGCATTCGCATACGCAAAAAGGAGCTGGAATCACTGTTGATTTTGTCTTGTGAATTTGTGTGTAAACACCTTATAGACGCTAAAACAATATAGTTTCGAGTATATATCGCTCCGAGTGAAGTGCATATATCACCCGCATAAAACCGCATCATCCCAGACGGGTGAGATCGCATTTCCGTTATTTACCGCAACCCTGAACAAGCGCCTTCCCACAACAAAGATTTTAATGGCTAAAGGCTATTATAAAGTTGCTAAATATGTTAATGAAATCATCAAAAACGAAAACAACTATCTATGTTTGTAAATATATTAATTATGAAAAAATAACCCAGATCGAGTTTCTTGTCGGTTCTTCTCGATTATTGGTTTTTATTTTCGAACCGGTGGTACCGTTGAAGTTCATAAGTGCCTTCTCAGGGTCTAAATTGAATAAAGTATTCTCGATCTTTCAATTGTCAAATTCTAAGCCCATAGCTCTGTTTTATAATTCATTAAACGTGTAAAGAATTTGTTATAAAAACAAACGTAATTCAAGTATACATAGCCTTAATCCGGAATCTCCGTACAATCTAGTTAGTGAAGGTGTTTAGTACTCGGAACTCGGATATCACTGGTTTCTCGCCTCCAAGGCCGATTAACTTCGTAGTTTGTTTGTTTTAATAAGTTAGTTTAATTTAAATTTTTATGCTTTGCTGATTCCTGACAGTTTTATTTCGCATTAACAAATGACAAAGATTCATTTGAATCCATTATATCCATTTAGTAGTGGAAGAGCCAAGATAAAGCTATTAATGTTTTCAGCACGAATGGGTCGGCTCGTCCGGGGAAGCACCACCCTCTCACAGAAAACCGACGTGAAGTAACAGTGCTTGCATTGTTGCGTTTCGTTCGGTCAGTGAGAGAGCTGCAGACCCACCTACCCTCCCCTTCCCCTTCCTCCATCCCTTCCTGCCCATCCTCCACCCTCCTCCCAAATACAGGTTGGCAACGCATTTGCGACTCCGCTGATGTTGCAAGTATCTATGGACGGTGGTAATCACTTAACATCAGGTGACCCATCTGTTCGTTTGCCTCCTATAATATAAAAACAAAAAAAAAATCCAAAAAATAAGTAGCTTTCGCATAAAATCCGCATAGATTGGTTATAATCCTATGCGTATACCCTTAATAGTTTTAACGAAATTGACCCCAAATGTTTAGAGAGAGTGTTATGGTCAAAGGCTTTATTTTATTATATAATTAATTGAATTTCTAATGGAATTGCCAAAATTTATAAAAAAAAAATTGGACATTTAGTAAAATAGTATGTTTTTTCAACGACGATATTACTGTATCCATGAGTTTAATGTAAATGAGACTTTAATTTTGTTGGAAAAAATATGACATAATCCATAATCTCATAAGCACGAGGTACGGCACCGAATTCTTGTAGTTTCCTAGAATAATCTAGGGGTTTCTAGTCTAATCTAGTTCTTCTGAGTTCCGCATAGATATGATTGTCGTTTCCGGATAGGCATTTCCAGTCACGCCCTTAAGATTTAAATCGTTTAAGTGTCGCATTCTAATATTTTAATATTAACGGATGTAATGTAAACAAAATATATGTTGTTGTTAGATAATTGTGATAACAGTAATTTACAATTTTTAAATTAAATAAATATAGTTTATTGAATATATTTTAGAGTAATAATATTTCATTTACTGATCTGTGAGAATTTGAAGCCATATGTGAAATTAAAAAAAAATGTAAGTGTTAGCAAACCGAAGAATTCTATAAAAAATACTAATATTATATAGAGGTACAGTTTGTGAGTTTGTAATCTCAGAAAATACCTGTCCGATTTGAATAATTCTTTCAGTGTTATATAGCTCATTCATCGAGAATGGTTATAGGCTATATATCATCACGCTAAGATCAATAGGAGAGTAGCACAGATGAAAAATGTTTCAAAATCGGGATGTTTTTTCCTTTTGAGAACTGCGTGTTAGTGTTGGTGTTAATGTATCTACTTCACGCGAACAAAGTCGCAGGCAGAGACTAGTGATAAATAAGTAAGCTGTTATTCTACTGCAGCTGTACATGAGTTTATTACGAGTACTATTTTTATTATAGTAACGTTATTAAAAATTTACTGTTTTTGATTGCCTATTAATTTTGACATAAATAAATACCTAAAAAAGGAACAATTTCTTGAAATATTTGATATAATCTCTAATAACACTATTGATCTTTTTCTAGCCCCAAACCTAACATATCTCGTCGTGAACAAAATTTCATAAAAGTCAATCAAGACTTTTTTGAGTTACATTTAACATACAAACAGACAAAAATAAAATTTAATAACGTTTTTGTTAAGAATTAATAGTGGTAACACATTGTTGTGATCTTCGTCGAAAAGTAATAAAGTGTACAGAATATTATATCATAAATCATTATACTATTATAACGCATCATCTCAACAATCGATGAAGACAAAGAATTTGACCTTGAATCCCATAGAATCGTATGGAGCTAAAATGTCAGGCTGTATTGCAATATAAACATTTTGTCACCTAGTAAGTTATTGGTGCTTGCGTCTTGCGTCACTTGCATTGTGTTCTGTCTAATGTAGGGTGGCAAGACTTACCTTTGTTTTTTTTTTTTACAATAATTATTCTTCGTATAGAAGAATCGAGTCTCTCCAGCTATTGAAGAAGTTCTTATTGGAGATTTTTTACTACTATCGTGTGTCTTTACGACATGTACGGCTTTTTTGCCATTTTGCGTAATTTTTAGTATCATATCGCAAAAGTATGTTCCATACGACGCTCATTTATCTGCAATTAAGCATTCGTCTACGATTACTAGTTGTGATCAGCAGCAATTCAAGCCGAGGTTCGGTCAATTTGGTATAGTTGTAGGTATGTAGTCAAACCTAGTGAACCTAAGAAGCGGCCTACAGGCCAAAAGCGTCTTGTCAAGTCTTAATAAAAACATTATATCCTTTTCTACTAAGGATATAACCCATCTTACAACCTTTGTTTATATGATAGATTGCTTTACGCTTGTATTATGAATATATGTGTGTTAAAAAGATATCCCAATCGGGTTTCCCGCTAATTCTTCTTCATGGCTGTTTTTTTAGGTGTGGTACGGGTGATAGCTTTATAAGAGCATTCTTAAGGCCTAAATAGAATAAAGTGTATTTTGTATTTGTACTATAATTTAAAAAAATGAAATGTAAAAGGAACTACCTATTGTACAATAATCTATAAATTAAGATATTAATTGCTGTTATGTGATGCAAAAGTATTATTGAAAATGTATGTTCTATACAACAAATTCTAGGATTTGCCTCCTCCAAACAGCTCAGTTTGAATTGATTGTACCAAACAGCTGTAGAGATTTAGAATTTAATATCTAAATATGAAATTTGACCTATTTTTTCTTCGCCTTCACGCGAATTATTCGCAAGTCTAATGTGCCGGCATTGCACACTTGGATTTCATTAGTCGGTATTTAAAATATATGGTTTATATGAGTATCGCGTGTTTAAAGGAGATATAACTTGTTAGAAATCTCATTTGCTATCAGTTTTATGCCCATAATAATTAATTTCCTTGTACATACTAAGGGGTGTCCTTTATATTACAGTTAGAGGTCAGTTTGTTAAGAACTTGTTACAGTCAACGAGTTAAGAAGAGTTCAAACGAAAGAAGACCGTAATAATATATCATTAAAGCACGTAATTGCTCGAAAAAACCATTTCGGTTTTTCATAAATTAATGGAACTAAACTTTAAATTGATGGGTTCTACTACATCACACCATGTTTAACTTATTAACAATAAAGTTTAATCCTCATCTTATGTCAATTCATTTTTATAATTACCAAAGCAAGTAATAGAAACGAATATGGTTAAATAGTTTACATATTTTGCTACAGATTAAAATAGCAATTGGATATTTTAAGAAAATATTTAATTGGCTTTTAATGTGAAAATTTACATACTTCACGTATGAATACGTTTTAAAATTATATTTGTGTATGGTATATAATAAGAAGAAAATAACTGGGTGTCATTATTATTATTAAAAGTGGTATAATTGATAGATATTTGTCGTCAACTCAATTCGAACACTCGAAATGTTTTCTATTTATTTAACTCCAAAAATAGGTTTTGTTTTATTAGGTTTTATTTTCCATTTTAAATATTAGAATAAAAAACGTATATATGATTCCTATATCCTTATAATAGTTAATCATTCTCGTTAATTAAAATTTAAAAGTTATAAAACCTAACCTATAACCAACAGTTCCCACTATTATTAATGAAAGATTTTTTTGAATTAATGGTTGATTAATTATTTAGTGAATTGAATTAATTTGGCTCTTAGAATATCATGTAGTGGATGTTATATTTTACTCATAAATTTGTGTTATTTGACTCTACATTTTGTAATATTGGTGGTGTTTAACATAAAATAGTTTGGTTATTGTGCACAAGTGGAGTGAATGAGAAATAATACCACGGAGCATAGATTCTGACTTATCGCAAAAACTCCCTGGAGAGTTCTAAAAAGACGGCCACCATCTTCTTAGTTTATTGAAATGTTTGCAATAAACTTGTAATTACCTACTTACCAATTGTAATTACCTACTTGGCGATGACAATAATAGAAGATTGGTTGTCAAAAAAACAAAAATGAAGAGCTTAATACGAAACAATGTAAAAATATTTTTATAGGAATTTAAAATTGACATTTAATAAATCTTTGCCTCAATATTATACATATAATTTGAAACGTATTTATAATCGTAATTCCGCCCTGACAATAAAAAACACCTTGACAAATTGTATACCTAAACCTTCTCCGTGAATCACTTTATCTACCAGTGAGAATCGTGTTAAAATGCGTTCACTAATTTTTTTAAAGTTTATCGCAAACAGACAGACAGACGTGGCAGATGACTTTGTGTTATGATATGTATTGTTTCATGTAACGATATTCAGAGCGGTCACATAGTTTGACGAGGACTGTAGTTTAGAATGTGTGAATAATGGTCACCCCACATGTCCCCAGTCATGCGGGCAGTGTCGGTCGTCGAGCGAGCGCGCCGCGGCGTCGGCTCGCGAGTGCACGCGGCTCGCGGACGCGCTCCGAGACGCGCGTGATCAGCTCGAACTCATGGAGTTCAGGCTTCTAGAGCTCGAGGACGCACACCCCGATAAGGTACGTCACTATCTTATATATCTAACAGTGTTTAAACATCCCGGATTTAATGGTGAAACTCAAGACAAGACAGCCCTGTTAGTGCAGTGTTATTAAATTTAAATGTGATTCCCGCCTGAAATGGACCTTTTCTTGTGACTTTTTGTGTCTGAAGATTTATCTGTGCGTTGTTGATAAGTTGTTTGTTTCTCGTGTCACTATTAACATAAATTGATGCTGGTCTATGTAATTGTCAAAAATATATTAATAAAAAAATGAAATCTATGTATTTTGCAAAATTAAATTATTGACATTTGCATTAAGTTTAGCTTAACCTTAAACATTTGATATAATCTAAGGATAATAATTCATGTAGAAGTCTTGTGAATGTTAAATAAATGTATAAAACGTGTGCTGTATTTTGAAGTTTAGACAGAAATACACCGTAATATATATACATATATTACGTATGAATGAATTAAGTTGAATAAGTATTCTTGCGTGTGCATTTTTGTATTAAATTGTTAAGTAAATTAAAGAGAAAATAAATAGTTTTAATTTATACGACTGTTTCGAATTACTTCTAGTTAAATTTATCGGCTGATTTGGAATACCGTTGCCACAATATTGCTTGTTGTGATCAAGGTGAAATAAGTATTAGGAAATTCAATTCCATAATTTATAAATGTATAACTTACTCAGGCGTTATAATTTGTGTCTTTATTTACTGCAATTGACACTTTTTTTTACGAAATGAAAACGCTGTTGACCTGGAAACGTCTTTACAGCTTCACCGAACTATTGAGGCGAGCGTTGAAGGCACTCAGCCGATTTGGGATGTTTGGGTGACTAACTCAAGGGTGCACGGCACACCTCGGCTTGGGCTGTCGCCTGTTTTATGCAAAAATCGCGACCTATCTGAGCTAACCTATCTAGATATACGTATATGAGTTATTGAAACATGCATGTGTACCAAGCATGCGTGCCTCAACAACACCTATATGTATTTTGTGTCGGAAAAAATCCTCTAAAATATATAGGATAGGGTTCACGATTGACATTATTTCTTATTACTGTATACTTTACTATACAACTATTAATCGCCCGCGACATCGTCTGCGTTTTTTCGTACTACTTCATTATAAATGATGACACTATACATTACCTTAGTGTAGCTCTAACAGTTATGTAGTACAAATCAAGATAGCGTTAAAGCTGCTGGACTCTTTGCAATATACTCGACACCTATCGTTATATTCTGGTAGTCCGGTGAAGCTGTTAAGACCTTGCTGGCTCAATAGCGTAGTTATTTCGAAAAAAAAAAAGTTATATTCTGGCCTATTTAAACAATATCGTTATAAAGTATAGCTTATGTGTTATTACGATGTATAAGTTACAAGTCTTTAAAGTTTTCACTTTTTTTTATCGCTCAACGCGGTTCATGAAGTTTTCACTTGAAATATTAAAGCCAGTGTGTAATTAATTGATATACACGGGGCTTTCTTTGTAGTCCGATCAAATTAGACGAAAAAATAAGAGTAAATTCCCACCAAGCTGAAAATCGGTAAGATTGTTTAAAAAATTATTAAAAATAAAATTTGAAAGTTCCCCATCTTCCCCTGTAAGGAAAAAAATATTGAATCACCAACAGTAGAGGATCCGTTTGATTCCAACGAGGCAACATGCGATACATCGCTATTAACGCAGTTTACAGGCACTTAGGATGAAGATGAAGAAGAACAGGAAGAACAAGAAGAACAAGAACAAGATGAACAAGAACAAGAAGAAGATTTTGAAAGTTACGACTCGGGCTATTAAATTTCACTACTTTTTTTTAACTTAAATTGCTTTTATCTTTTTAATCTCAGCTAATATCCATTGTTTTTCAAAAGTTTCAAATTAAACAGGATCAAAACTGATCCGTGGAATAGGCTTACTGCGAAACCACGCGAAAAAAAACAACGCGCTAAATACACTACCTGATAGGTGGCGAGGAAACATGTGCATATTATGACAATTACTTTTTGAATCGTTATATCTCAAAAACGGTGGCTCGTAGAAAAAAAAGTATGAATAAATTATTTTTTTGTAAATAATTTTATGATCTACAATTTTTGTCTGAGGTATTTTTATGGTAAAACTTATCATATTTTAAACAATCCTACCGATTTTCAGCTAGGTGGGAATTTAGGTAACTTCGAATGTCTAAATTAACCGGACTATTGAGGGCACGCGGGGTACACAGTGCCCTTAAAAGAAATGTCAAAGATATCGACAAATTGCTATAAAAACTGATAAAAATGAAAGAGTTTGTAAAAAATGAAAAATAAAAATCATAGTTACCTTTAGAAATGCTTTTGGATATTTTTCAGTTTTTTTAAAAGTTATCTAAAGATCTGATCTTTCCTAAACCGCTGTCGCATCGTACAGTGGTTTGTTTCTGTAGCAGAGATCGGACGGAGAGCATTAAAAATATTAAAGTAGTAATTTTACTAAATAAAAACAATATTTGATATATGAGAAGCAACCTAAAACTTTTAAAATTTCGTGATTTTCATTGATTTTCGTTCTGAAAATTTTACAACAGTATCATACCATTATATGCCAATAAAGTACTCAAAATGAAATAAATGTACATTTTCGCACTTTTTAGGATACAAAAAAGAATTGACTTACATCATTCGATAATTAGTGTGCCCCCAAAAAAGAAGTGACAGAAAAGGCCTGGATATACATATAGTTTTCCATGAACTTTACATGAAAATATATTAATTACATAAGTCTACTGTGTGTTTCTAAATTGACGATAAAAGATGGCGTTATTTACCGATGTACATTAAATTTCTTTATTTGTTATATAAACAAATGTAAAGAGGTGAGTACGTAATCATGGTCAAATGCAAATCAGTTATTCAAATAAGGCAAAGATCATTGCAACTGCAAACAAATCTACCTATGTAGGATATATTCAAAGATCCATTTATTTATTTTTTATTACTTATTTCACGGTGAAATAGTATACATTTAGATATAATTGTATAAATTAATTTCAGTGCCATAAAATAGTTGTGCCTAGCGGTATTATATACGCTATTCATTTTTAAAAGTTCAACATACAGTTGTCAAGTTTCATAATCTCACACCAAGCACGAATGTTGCGTAGGGCGTCGACAGTACGACTGAGACGCGTGGCACAGTAATTCGCTGACATACGCATTCACAGTTCGGTTGTTTCTCTCGTATGCGCGCCGTTAATCGATATTACGCTTTTATTTTTTTTTCTCGAACGGACTACGCTATTGACCTAGCAAGGTCTTAACAGCTTCACCGGACTACTAAGGCGAGCGCTTAAGGCACTCAGCCGATTTTATTTTTGGCAACTAGCTCAAGGGTGCACGGTACACCTCGGCTTGGCTGTTGACTGTTACATACAATTTGCGACCTATCTTAGTTAACCAACTATTCATATATATACTGTTACATACAATTCGCGACCTATCTTAGTTAACCAACTATTCATATATATATGAGTTGTTGAAACATATGTGTACGAAGCATATCGATATTACGCGTCGCGATATATTCATTCCCCAAACGCTTTAATACTTCGTAATCACTTAGCGTACTTTCCGACTTACATTTTGTATGGCAGATACTTTGCTCCAGAGTGTCGTTAAAATAATCTTCGCCAATTAATGGACTATAAAATGCAAAACCATTCATAACTTCACACCAGTGGCACGCCCTGATAATAAAAAGCGGACTTTGTTTTATGTGATGTAATATGTAATGATAATACAACATATTTTGCGAGCATGCATAGTTATAGACACTTACATACACTCATTATTGGCGGATGCACAGACAGGGGTGTCATATCCAGACGTTATCATTCACATATTTATCCACCATATAATAGGCTTTGAGACATTAAAAGCCGCTTGACTGACAAAAACCTAACTCCATAATGATTTTAATCAAAAGCATAGGTTTCTATGTAAAATAATTACATGGTTGTTAAATAGAAGTGATATTTAAAAATAATATGTGGAATACCGATGCGGTTAATGTGTGACAAAGGAAATGGTGGTATTGTGAATCATATGTGAATTCTCGCGCAACTTACGCACGGCTTGATTCCGTTTTGCGGCTGTGAGGAAACTAATTCACTGTCATTTATATTGGAATTTGAATTAGAATGGTTGAAATCTCACCATAATAAGAGGTCAAAGTTATCCACGTTATATATCTATGCTGTACAAATATAGTAGACTAGCTGTTCTCGCGAATTCGGCCACTTGAAACATGTTGAATGTATTAATTACTATTTAATTTTCTCTCCTACTTAAGTCACGTCGTCATTAAAATGACAATAACTATTGATAGAGTGTACCGATTTTAATGAAATGAATACTAAATGTTACTCGAGAATAAGCGTTGTGATTTTCTTATTGGGGTTTTATGATGATCACAGTACTTTAGTAGTGATGCGTGTTCTTAAAAACAGACAGACAGACATTTCTAGAATTCGTTGAAATATATTTTATTATTTATTCCTAGACAGCTATAACATCTTTTTTACAAAAGTCTAAAAAGTATAAAAACGATAGATTTGCATTCTTATTATATGTATAGGTTATATTATTCGCGTATCGACAATTTTTCCCCACCGTACTATAAGAAGTTGCACTCCAATAACCAGCAACAAAACAGTTAAGTACATTTTCTTCTTCCGTCTCTCAAACGATTCTCCTTATTTTCCTTGTCTTTAGTAGATATTGACGAACTTTCGCTGTTATCAATAAAAAAGTGTGGAAAAAATTCCTAAAGTATGTCAATAAAAAATATTAAGCATAATGAAGTATTTATACATGCTTGCAGTTGACGTAATAGAGAATGATAATTATATGCAATGATTACAGTGATTACAACTCTTTGTTAAAAAAAAAACTATAATAATGTTGAAACCTAAACTATGAATAAATTATGATATTCTATATACGATAGAATTCAGACCACTGGATGATGAATAGTATATGCGTATAATAATTATTTTATTATGTATATTAATATGCGGAGAAAATACTTTGTACTCCTTATAAGTACATTACGTGCACGGATGTCTGTGAAATTTGGCACAGTTAAAGTCTATAAAGAGGAGATGTGCAAAAAATAGAATGTACTAATAGATAAATAAACGTTGCACCTTTAATAAAAAAAAATGTAACTCAAATTTAATTTTGTGGAAAAATGCGTTTAAAGGTAGACTATGTTTACACGCTCGAATTAAATCTATATTAAAAACTACTAGCCTCCTTTGGGGTAACTCCAATACACAGCAGAAGCTCTTAAGAGAAAACAAAAACCGTTTTTGAAATATTCTTTATTAGTGCTCTGCTCCTATCGTACTTAGCGTGATGGTTTATATCATTCCTCGATAAATGAGCTATATAAAACTGAAAGAATTTTCAAAATTGTGATTTTATTGCAAATAGAGAGACAGAGGACTTTGTTTTGTAATATGTAGTGATAATCTTAATTAGCTTACATACATGTATATCCAAATTTGACACGTTTTTCATTTAATAATCCTATTGTTTGCTAAGTTGTGAAAAACATAAACAATTCATTATGTACATTTGATGGGAAAATTTCATCACACAAACAATATTTATGATGCAAAAACAATGGGTTCTGTGATCTGAAAGACCTTGATGATTCTTAACATTCGTCTTCGTTACATGCACGTAAACAAAAAATTAATATATTTATTAAATAGCTGAAGAATATTAGACAGAGTTAAACTTAATTTAAGAAGTTAATTTTAAAATTCTATATAGTACTTACACAAAGTTGTTATTTTAGATGTGAAATATCTATAGGCGAGGGTAAACCTGATTGTTGGCGTGGCGATATGTGTGAGACGTGGCGACGCGATGCCATGCGCAAGCAACTGTGCGCAATCTCTCTAGTCGTACTGACCTCGCGTACTTATAGTGTGTATACAGTGTTGTTTACACATGTGTTTCACATTTGCCAGGCGAACCGTGACGGCTCAATTTTCTTTACTCTATTTTTGGCAACCAATCTTCTTAATTATTACTAAAATTTTCGAGTGGGGAGGCAATGATATTACAAGCGTCTTGTGATAATTTCAATGTTCTAACAAGATGGTGGCTCCCTTGTTAGAACTTTCCATGGAGTCTTTGTGGCATCACAGAATTCATGCCCCGTGGAACTATTTCCCATCCACTTCACTTGTGCACAATAACCGAACAATATAACGTAAAATATCACCGACATTAGTCATTGGTAGTGCCACGCTGAAGCTATTACTAGTTTCTGCATGAAGGGGTTGGCTCGTCCGCGGTAGTACCACCCTCTCACAGAAAACCGTGAAGTAGCAGTGCTTGCATTGTTGTGTTTCGTTCGGTCAGTAAGAGCGCCGGAGGCCCATGTTCCCCTCTCTCCCCATACCCTCCCCCTCTTTTCGTTCCTATTCCCCTCCTCCCAAACACAGGCTGGCAACGCACTTGCGACTACCTTCGTGTTGCTAGTGTCTATGAACGGTGGTGATCACTTAATATCAGGTAACTCACCTGTTCGTTTGCTTATTCTGACATAAAAAAAAAATATAGGGTCAAATAACAGAAGATTATGAATACAATATTAAATCCATTAAATGGCAGACTAAGATCCCGGTAAAAACTCCTGTTATAAACAGTTTTTATATAGTTCAATAATAATTATCCACCAGTGTATTATATTATCATAAAATAAAACCCATATTGATTATTCAATTTCTATGTGCGAGTAACGCATACATTTACGCGGTTCACAATATATATGTAGAAATATGTGAATGGGTAATTACTAATTACTGTTCAAATATTGATGTCATGCCATGACGAGACGTGCTGAGAACTTATAATCGTGTAGTTTTGCAGAAACTAGCAAAAGAACGTTACGTTTTTAACGCGTCACCATTTTTAATTCGTTAAAAATATAGAGTTAATTATATAGTTCTTGTTTGCAATTGTTTTCTGTTGTTTTTATAATTTAATTTTGTTTGTTTATGGATATTAATTAATAATAAAACATGGTGAGTTTTTTTTAATGTAGAGTTATATCTTAGGTATGATGATATAACCTTCCGTTTGTTCAATCTGTCCTTGTGAAGTTACGACATTTTATTTGCTCTGTTAACGTATGTTATATACCATTGTTTTTTAATTTAAATGAAATATGTTCTTACAACCAATGAGGTTGTATTGTGGACGAAAATTACAAATATTTTTTTTCTATTTTAGTGTACGCAAAAGTTTACAATCAGAGGGTCTATTCATAAATAACGTCATAACTTAAAGGGAAAAGACTGAGTAAACAGCATATGGCGTAAATTAATAAGAGAGTGTGCGATGTGTCGTTAGCTTCGTGACATAGCAATCTTATAATTTTTGAATTTAAAATTAATATGTGTTGTCATGTGAATAAGGGACGATTACAATCCATTTGTTATAAACATGGACCTATTGGGTTTAAAAACATGACATTTTTGTGACGTAATTTATGGATGGTCTTTAGCGTAATTATAATAACTGTTCTCTGCGCGTTGAAATTCGATTGTTTTAAATATATAGCCCAAGTACGGATAAACGGATATCCTATAAATTATTAACGGTGTCAAACTAAACAATGTTTATATCTATGGCTATGTCCTTTTTATGGGGAACGTATTGCTTCAGTGCATTAGTCATGCCTCCATCTTACCACGAATAAGGATTTATAAATATCGTGATTCGAATACGTTATACAATAGTTTGGCGAGATATGTTTTTGATATTGTGATATATCACATACTTCGTTCTGGAGAAAATGTCAATTCAACGCCCCTTCATGTTGATATTTTATTGTATAACTCTTAATAATTTTCATGTAAATCAGCAGTGAGTGAACAGTTAAGAACTCCTCTATACGCTGTGTCATCCGATTTTCTTCATTCGTTTTTTTATTAGTTATTGACGCGCTTTAATGTTATCAATAATAAATTGGAAAGGTTCTGTTTTCTTGATGATCAAAGTTCGACTATTGGACGAGCACTCGTTATATCAGGTGAAAGGTTAGACATTTGCGGTATTCTAGGACATGACACTTCATGATCTCATTTAATATATAAAATAATATTATTAAAACAAATACTAATAAACAACTAAGAAAAGCTAAGTTAAAGTTTGTTCTAATACTTTTAAAATATAGCTACAAACGTGTAAATAAAATAATAAACCTGAAATATAAAACGAAAATATTTATATACCAGGTGACTGTTTAAATAGTAGCAATACTTCTAGAGGACACTCTACATTAGTTTTCTCGTTCTAAATCAATAAAAAATAGGTGCTTAATGTTTGACCTAATTATCTAGAAAAATACAAAAATTGTCCAATTCTCTACGCGTCTATGTTCAAGCACAGTGTCAATGACCGCTGGGTGATTTTACTTTCATCTGAAACGTTAGGAACAAAACCAAAGGGTTTATTACCCCTTTTACTATCGAAAATTATTAACTTCGTGTCACCCATTGTAGCTTTTGGCAACGGTCATTGCACTTAAGTTTATTGTCTTATTTACACATTTGTAGCTACACATTTGAAAGTATTAGAACAAACGTTAACTCAGGTTTTTTTGGTTGTTTATCAGTTTTTGTTTTAATATTAGTACCTGGGCGACCGAGCCTAGCTCGGTTCTTTAAAAAACATTTTTGATTGAAATCTTAGTAAAAAGAAGTTTTCTATGAATAAAATCTAGCTAGATCAATTTATCGTCCCCGAAACTACCTACATACTAAATTTAACGGAAATAGATGACGCCGTTTCCGAGATCCTGAATATATACAAATATAAAAATATACAAGAATTGCTCGTTTAAAGGTATTAGATTATTTGATATGTATAAAGTATCATATATTAGAATACTGCGAGTGTCTAACCTTTCACCTGGTATACTCTAGTATAGTGATGACTGTTATAAATGCAACAGATAACGGATATGATACTATTTTTTTTGCCTGTCTGTGTTTTGTTCGGATTTAACTCGGAGTTTATTTAGCTGATATTTATGAAATAAAGTAATGAATACAAAATGTATTAATAATACTTTGAAGATTTATAAAAAAATATATGTATGTCCTATTTATTTAATATATTTTTTCCTCGTAATTTTATTTTATCAAAATATTTATAATACGTTCGGTGTTATTATAAAAAAAAATACGTACTGAATACTTGTAATAACACCGAACGTGTTATAATATTTTGATAAAATAAAATTATGAAGTAAAAAAAATATTACCGCGTAAGAAAACGTGTGTAGAAGCGTGAGCATTTCCTGGTATACTATAAATAAAACTATTAAATTTACAATATTATATGTTTAATATAGTATATATAAGACCAATTAATCACAACATCCGTAGTTATATTTAATTGTTTAAAATTATGTATTCACGCTGTAGTTTTGCTTCCTGATCTAAAATGTACAAAGTATTTAAGATACTAATACGCGCTTGAGGTCTACGTCGAAGTATATACATTCGAATCCTACATTAAACTAGTAATTTTTAGGGAAGAAATATCAAAATGCCTCCATTTAATAGTGGTAGAGTACAGTCTAGTACTTTTAATAGCATTTTAAATTTGTCGCTAAACATCTCTTGAACTCTGTAAATATTTATATACCAGGTTGCAGTTCAGAATTAGTTGAATCTGGTTAACTATGTATTATAAGGTTTTAGAATAGTATAGATCAAATTAATTTAAAATATAAATGAATGATTTCCTAATTAATGTGTACCCCACAATAATTCTAAAAAGGTAAAGTCTGTCGATGAATAAGTTTGCAAGAGAGTTTCTGGAATTAGTGTTTTAACTCTACAAAATATTTGATATAAAACGACCTCCAAATTATTCACTTATACGAGCGAAGCCACGAATGAAACATTGGTTTAAAACATTTTTGTTAACCTGGTTTTATTCGCTAACGTTAAAAAAAATATCACTTTCTAAATAGGTAAATTAAAAGGTATTTCTGACACATTTTTTTGTCTCCAAATTGACTTTTGTTTTAAGCCTCGTTGGTTTAGATTAATTTTAATATGA
>JACEII010000067.1:406353-460816 GCA_014332785.1 Antheraea mylitta | reverse complement strand
TACTCTACGTTATATACTTAATATATACATATCTATATCAATTATAATATGTAACATTAGAATGTATGAATCTATCAATATAAAATTATTGGTTCCACTTTTCAGGAAGTTCTGGACCACGGCGATGTGAAAATTATGGAGGAACAATTAGCGAATGCGATCGAAAGTATTGTTGTGAGTATTATTAATTATATCTTGGTGTATTTCACTGAATATTTATTAACTAACCTTCAAACTCTATAATTACAGAATTGTCCATCTTGTGCGTTGGGTACAAATGCGATAGTTTGGAGCACGGACGTCTAAAGGCTTCCACAAGTGCGAATTTAATGTGAGTTGCCTTACATACTTGTTGAGAATAGTGTGTATAGTCTCATGTCTAAATATTTTATTACTATATAAACAGTCTTTGCTGTTATTGAACTATAAAAAAATGCATGCCTTTGTAACATATATAAAGTGTCTATGATTATTTTTCTAATTCAAGCCAGTTTTGTTAACTTACGCCTTTGTAACCTAAAAAGTTTATATAATTACTAGTCCAATTTAAGCCCGTTTTGTAAGCTTGAGAGACGTGTACTCACGTTGATATATTCTCTGCTAGCTGTGATCCTGACTCCACCCGCCCATATTTCTCTTCATTCCTATCATTATATGCAGTGATTACTATTTGCTTTAGCTAAAGTTGAATTATAAAAAAAAGTCTTGTACAAATATCTACTACACACATTAATTCAAATCTCATTATAGTATAACTAGTCTGAGCCCGCGACTTCGTTCGCGTGGAATAGCTACTTTGAGCTAAAGCTAACACGCAGCGGAAGCTCTCACGAGGAAAATACCCCGATTTTTAAACATTCTTCATTGGTGCTCCGCTACTATTGGTCTTAGCGTGATGATATATAGCCTATAACCATCTTCGATAAATGAGCTATATAACATTTAAAGATTTTTTCAGATCGGATCAGATTTTTCAGTAGTTCTTGAGATTACTCTCTACAACGTCACAAACTCACAAACTTTACCTCTTTATAATATTTGTATAGATTATAATTTTAGTATAGATAAATAGCATAATAACGTTACTTAGAGGTATTAATTTTCATAGAGTTAAGTGAAACAGTGTTATAAATCCTCTAAATCAATTTGATACTATAGGGAAGGCACTTTTTAATAATATTTATCCTTGTTTTTTCAGGTGTAATGCCTCCACCGACCTCACTCTGGTGCCTTCATAAGTTAAGCCGTTAGAAACTTACGATTTGTAAATAAATGTATCATAGATGAACATAATAATACTCGTATTGATTATAATAAATAATAAAAATAACCGAAAAATATCGAACAAATTTTCTGTAACGAACAATTTATTTAGCAGAGCATGGTGTTTGTTTTTCGTCTTGTCGTTTCTGTGCCAATTGTGTTTGTTCATTCAGGCTTGCAATAAAGTGGGAGTTATTTATGATTATATTAAGATCAAGATATTTCAGTGTCATTGAATTATTCAAATTTATTTCATAATATTTCGTTGAACGCCAAATGATTTGGTAAAATTTTATATTCCTAAAATAAGTAAAGTGTCGAGTTCTCATTTATTCCTGATACAAACGTATTTATGACTTTTATTGCAAGCCGGTCTAGTATGGTATTAGATTTTCATTTCGACGAATCAGTGTTATTAACAAATCGAGTCACTCACGTAATTAGAAAGCGTATTTTACTTTGATTACATTAAATATGTTTTTATTTACGATAAAAAAATGGATTTCATTGATGAATTAAAATGACTATTTAAATTTTAAATGTTGTTTTATTATTTTCTGATAACATGATAATCTTTTTTAATGTTGCTATAAGTAAATAATGAGATACCTCGCTTACGAAGGTGTTGTCTGTTCTGTTTTTAGTAGATTTTGTGTCTTCGTGTTTGTTGCAATTCTCACAATGGTTATATCTACCTTTACTATTATTGGATCCAAAGTTGTCGAGTTCAAACATTGTCAAAATAATGTTATTCCTCCCTAGTACTTGCTTAATACAAATAGCTTTCTGAATAAACAACCTATGGAGTTATTATTACTATGGAGTAAATGTATTTTGCTCAAATATGAGGTAGAGTAATATTTGTTACAGTAGTATTTTTATCGAACTGACTACGCTATTGGCCTTGCAATGCCTTTACAGCTTCACCGGACTACACATAGTAAAGTCAGCTTAATTACGTATTAGTGGTTTTGTTTATAATTAAAAATTTGAAATTAATGGATTTGATTAAGTACATAGGAACTTTTTGTTAATGATTAGAAGCTGGTTGTGTTTGGTATTACGTTTCCATGTCTTGTGACATGACAGAGTAATTTGTCAAAACTATATACAATGGATTCTTAGACTAAATATTTGAAGATTAATTTAATAGTGTTATTATTACCAGCTAACATGTTTTCATAGATGATTGTAAGTATATTTGGCAACACGATCCCTTTAGAAGGTTAGTTTGAGTTGAATTAACTTGGTTTACAGACACTTTCAAAGATAATACTTCTCAGTAATTTAAAAAAGGCAAAATTATGAATCCCAATTTGCTTTGAATTAGCAATGTACATATTTAATACCTGATTACAATATGTAGCATTACACAAATTAATTTCAAACTAACTTGGCCTTTCCCCAATAGTTGATGTTCCTTTGATAGAAAAATATATCCAAATCCTTGAAAGTAACAGAACTTCTTTAACCCATTCCACAGGTAGAAAAGTCCATAGATTTATGCTGTCGAAGTACAGCTTCTAGTTTCAAATCAGGTACTTCAACATCTAAAAATACTAAGATCACTAAACACAGTTGCGTTCAAGACGAATATAAACAGAAAACATGGAAATGAACGGAAACGAACCACTTTCTACAACTCCTAAAAAAGAATCCAATTCAGCAGCCGTAACTTCAAAATGTTCCTGTCCCGAATGCGATTCTATTGATTGTTTCATAGCAAGGAATACTAATAAGCAGTGTTTTTGCGTTCAATGCAAAAACTCTAAAACATGTTTCTTTTATTCGAATAGAGTAAATGTGGATGAAAAAAGTTCAGAAATAAATATTGCCTTGGAAACTAGTTCACTTGTTAATATTAAAAAGAATGTAAAAACTAATCATATAGAAAACGAAGTCATTCATGATAAGAATAATATGAAACCCAACTCTGTACCTGAAGAGAGATCAAAATATTCAGACACAATTATTGTATGTAAAAGTGAAGTTCATGATGAATACGAAAAAGACAAGAGATCCTACACCGATGTACAAAATGCACGTGTAAAATTTTCTCGAACCACGCTTAATCCAGCAACAGCAGATTTAAGTGCTCAAGTAATGAACGTCCCTTACAAAGAGTTAAAATATTCTTTATCTGTCAATAACGCCCATAAAGGACAAATGACAAAATATGATATAATTACAAAAATTAAAGAAGCGTACAAAGCATGCAGCTGTAAAGTATGTGAATGTGTTATTGGGAAATCACAATCTAGAAATGAATCCTGTAAATGTAAACCGTGTGATTGCAATGAATGTACAACTATCTTATCAAAATTTCATACTGCGAACTATGGTGCACATTTTCTACCTAATAATAGTTGCCCTTGCATAAGGTGTAATAGGTCCCAGTGCAAAGGCATAGTGCAAAAATATAATGATTCCCAAATTTGCGATTTCGAACCTTGTGACTGTATTAAATGTGGTGAGAGTTTCAACAAACTCTGTAGCTGTCAGCCATGTCAATGTGTACAATGCAATGTAATGCCAGTACATTTACCAAAAATCCTGATTGTGGCGCCTGTTATCGAAGATGACCAGCGAAACATGTGTCAATGCTCCCCATGTGATTGTATAGAGTGTAGATATAATAACTATCAAATATCATCGAATTTAATGCATGAAATGTCGACTGGGATTAACATTCGTTCGTTATGTCACTGTGAAGTCTGTGTTAACGAGGCTTGTGAATCTGTTGGTAGTGATTCTTGCAATTGCCAAACAAGTAATAGAATAATAATGAAACCAGTTGAAAAAAATGTTCTTGATTACGATATAAGACCAATATCAACAAGAAAACATCCATGGAATCGTAATAATAAACAATTCACCTCTAAAAACGATAATAATACAATAGCGATGTTTGCCACTCTACCGGATCAGTATTCAGGAAAATGCGATAGTATAAAAGAATATTCTAATTGTGATAACTGTACATCTCTAGTTTGTAACTACAATGAGAATTATATAGATAGCATAAAATCATCACGATTATTTAAAGTGCCAGATTTTCCTCACTTGAAACCCGAGACTTCTAAATGTTCATCGTCGGAATGCAAACTTCATTTTAATGTCACTAATGACATTGAAAATTCTTGTAAATTTAAAGCATTTCAGTGCTTAAAATTTCAAAGTTTGACGAAAAATTATATTTATAAAAAAGACGACTCAGTTAAACTAAGCAGCAAATTATCATCCGAAGGAATTTGTAAAAATAGGTCCGATACATGTGCACTTTGCAGAAAACTTAAGGACACTCAGGGCCATACAACAGACACGCAAAATGAATACGAAAGAATTTTATGTACCAGTTATTCAAGTGAAGATTGTTATCCAATTAAAAGAGCTAAGCTACTAACACCTTCAATACTAAATGGAATAGAATGTGAAAATATGGATAGTAGTAATGACAGTACTTCGTCGAATTTAGATAACTCGTTAAAAATGAAGAAATTGCCCTTAAGGAAATTTCTTACAGATATTAAAAACCAATCTCATAAGGACGTATTAATTCATGATACATTTCAAAAATCTTACTTGGATATAAGAGCAGAACAACAAGAAAATTATGATAGCTCTTTAAACTCTGGCATTTCATCTGTAACTTGTATTAGCGATGTTAAGAAATCAAACACAGAAAAAGATGTTGATACTGACCTGAATAATCTTGAAGTATCTTTTGGTGACCTATATAATAATATTGTCGATAATAAACAAACATTATATAACAGAATTAAAAATGAAAATAAAACACAACATAACGATGTATTTAAAGGCAAAAGTCGTATTAACGATGTCTTATGTAATTATAATATTACTCGTCTAAATAAATCAACCACCAATTACAATAAACATATTGATCTCAGTAAACCTCAGTGTAATGAGGAATATATACAAGTAAATACCATTGACGATAATATTTATATTCAAGATATTCGCAATGAAATGCATGTGAATAAATATATGTTGTCAGATGATTGTAACAATACTGCAACAAAACAATCACATGGTATTATTTTATCAGATCCACAGTTTAATTTAAATAGAGATCATGATGAAGAAATGGAACATATTTTCCCAGACTCTATTAAGAATAAAGATTATTCTGTGATTGACGGAGAACAATTGGTGAACACTTTAAAGAATAACACAAATCTTCTAAATTTACATATAAATTATGAGAAAGCTCAAAAAACTTTAAATGAAGCAAAAATTTACTCAATGCATTTATTGGAAATTTTAGATAAATATGAAAAGGCTAATACAACTTTTCAAAGTACTTCCCAAAAACTAAAGGCTTCGCGTGATCTACTTTCAGATGAAAGTATTAAATTTGCGCTTGGTCTTTTGAACGAAAGTAAACTAAAATATAATGAGAATATGGTATCAAATATTCAAATTATTGATGAACCTAAAGATTATACCTTGAAAAGTTTAGCAAATCAAATTAATATAAATACAACTACAAGGAAATCACAATTAGAACCTATGAAATTGGAAAAAGAAGACGATTTAAGGTTACCATCTAAAGTTATTCAGATTCCAGATATAGAGTCACAAAAAGCAATGAGTATGGACTTGAGTAAGGACTTAAAACAACAAGATATATATTTAACACAAAATAAAAATGAACCAGATACGAGAAACAATTCTGCAACAATGATACCCTATGCAAATAACACATACTTGAATTCCCATCACAAAATCCAAGCAAAAGTTACCTGTCATAAGAATAATTATAACAAATTATTAAAGAGAGCAAGAATATTGTCCAAAAAGAATAGTTCACCTCAAAATACAAGAAGAAACGCCAAACATATCTCATCACAAACTGAAAATAATTTCAAAAATTCTATCAACAAAGAAGAATCTCTCTCTCGAAATACGTCGATTACGTGCAACAAGGAATTAATTGAAGACTCAAATGAAAGCACTAAGTTTAATTTAACGAATATACCTTCCACAAAGGGAACTGTTTCAACAACTTGCTTTAAAACAGAAGAGAATGGAAAGGCTAAAGTTTTAGACATAGCTGAGACCACAAAAGAAATGAATTATCAGGTACACATTCTAATCTTATTTAATTTCTTGTTTTAATTTAAGAAATACTATTTAGGATTAAGTGATTTTTAATGGATCTATTATTAACCTACATAATTACTAGGATCAATTTTTCTACTAAGGATATAGGAATTTCTCCAGCATCGCTCGACATTGAAGTGAAACAAGCGTTTCAATCTACATGCATAATATATATTAGTAAACAATTACAGGTAATATACTGATTTCTTGTTTAATTCCTTAAAATTTTGGATGGGAGAATAAACACAAATCGAAAAAATGTAATTTAGATGTACCCAAGAGAGAGGAAAACAAGTGTAATTAACAAGGTCTTATTTTTCACATAGAACTACTTGTGGAACTATTAGAAAGTTTAAAGTTTTTTGCGCTATTTTTTCTATAAATTACACACAGTATTACAGTCAATTTTCATTATAAAAATGTAACGACGCGTCATAAAGAATCTTCTATTTCAGTATGAAAATCCTGAAATAAAGCGCTTAATAAACTCGAAGAATACTGTTGTTACTACTGTTGTTAGGAAGAGCAGAGTGAAGTATACAGAGACTTCAGTAGGAACTGACTGTCGGATGTCTCTCATTCAAGTAAGATCTAAATCGATTCTATATTAAACTAACAACCTTTAATAGCACCGTATTACAAAAAGAAGATGTTTAACGTAGCTGATAACAGCAGTTAGAGTTGATGTCACGAAAGTGTAAATCTATTATATAAGTTGAAATCTGTTGTTTATCTCACTAATCTCCGTATCGATGGAACTCTTGCTAGCAGACAGAGAATTTATTAAAGCTTTATCTAGTCTACATGTCATGTCCATACCAATATGAGGTAAGCAATATTGATAAAAGGTAACAGAAGCACGTCACGTCAGTGAATGGTAGCTTAAGTAACAATGGCAAAATTATAAGAAGCAAAGTTAAAAGACATCCAACAAACAGTGCAAATTAAATGAAACGGCGAAATCAGTTTCATGAATACAGAATCACAGAGTAGTTAATATAATAAATAATAATAAAAATGTACATAACATTTATTTACAGAGTACAAAAAGTAATTGTGATGCGCTTAAAGTAAACTTTTTAGATTTGAAAAGGGTTTCGGACCACACTGTATTAGTGAGGTGGAATAGTCCTCGTGACACGACTGATATTCATGGATACGAGGTTTGTTTATTTTAATGTCCAAATTATTCTCTCATCTCAAAAAGTGATTGATAGCTTTACGAGCCTCTACTGCTGAAGTCATCGCCGTAATTAAAGACGTATCCACATCCATAAAGCTATATAATAAATTGAAATCTAGTCTATAGGTTATAATTAGAACATCTGCCAGCGACGTTATTTCTGCCTTTGTAAGTTTTTAATACAATTTCACCTTATATCAAAGATAGTAAATACCTAGAAGAAGACTGGCTTCTCAAAATGCATTTGCGGGAACACATATAGTTATTTTCATCTTTAAAGTAAAAGACGCAAAGTTACATTTTCATCACGATATTATTCGTCGCCAAGAGCTTCCACTCATTGCAAGTATTCAAACACTACCGTTATTATCATTAAACAATCTTGGATGAAGTATTTTATTATAGAGCTAATTAAATATTAAATTCACAACTATAATTTTATAGTTATGGTGTCTACAGTCTTTCCCTTAAATATAAGAAGCGATTGCTATGATGACTCCGAAATCGTGCAGTATTATGTAGGTGTGAATTCATTATGTGTAGTGAGTTCTTAGTTAAAACACGTAAGTACCATAAAATATAGGGATAGAGGAATATGGAAAAAAGGATGGATGGATTAAATACATGTGGATTAAGAAGGTGTAAACGCTGAGATGACATCTGACAGAGGAGAGTAGAATAGGAAAACATGATGTGTGGATGGGATAAGGGTAAAGAGATTATGATAGTTATTATTAAGGTTATATACATCTTCAAATAATATTATATATTAACATAAAATTACAATATAAAATAGCTCTTGATTTTCTATGGGTAATTAGCAATGACAAGATAACAATTGAAAAAATAAAAGACAGTTTACGTAATCGGGATAATATTATTTGTAGTTCCCGAGAAACATGAAAAGACATTAATCTAAGTTCATTTGCAAGTACTAAAGAGTTCATAATAGTTATCATCATCTTCATACCTTTATTCCACCTAGGTAGGGTCGGCACCGTCGCCAAACCTGAGGCGATGGGCCGGGAGCCTCATCTCCTCGTTGCACGGGTGAGGCTGACGAGGGGAGGTTACTGGCCGTGTACCCAGTAGTCTCTCTACAGTAGGGCGAAGCCTGACGTTCACTCGCCAGGCTGCCGCAGGGGTGGTTTTTCAGGTTAGAGAGCATGCTCGATCCCTGGCTGCTCCTACCATGCGGCGGACGGTACACCGTGGGGTTTTATTCCGTGTGAGTCGGACATAACCCACCCTCTCCCCCTGGAGAGTGGCGTATCCGTAAGGGATTTCCCCATGTTAATAAAAAAAAGGCCGGCATAACATGTTTCCTCTTCCACTCTTCTCGGCAAATCTCAGAATTCGTCGCACCTTTGATACCACTTACCATTTTTCACACAATTCATATACACCTTTTTGGGTCATCCTCTACTCCTATACCTATCTACTTTCATAAT
The DNA here is from genome assembly GCA_014332785.1 of Antheraea mylitta. Taxonomy (NCBI): domain Eukaryota; kingdom Metazoa; phylum Arthropoda; class Insecta; order Lepidoptera; family Saturniidae; genus Antheraea; species Antheraea mylitta. The sequence goes on along the minus strand of JACEII010000067.1, from coordinate 451,792 downwards.
TGTTATGCAGAGTTCATAATAGTATGATGTATATACACATTTTTTTTAAGCCCAGAGAGAAGTGCAGTTGCCATCGGCCATAATCGTGTCGATCCAAACAACCACAAGTACACAATAACCATATAAACTATACCACAATAGAAAGATAAATTTGTAAGATTTTCAGATATTTTAATCGGATTCATATAGTTGCAGGTAGACGGTCGAACTGTTCAGAAAATCCTCAATCCTACACGTAATATAGCTGTTGTGACTTGTTTGCCGCATTGTGATAAATTACTTCTAACAGTTAAAACAATTACTTCAGTTGTGACTGGCCTAGACCATTACCCCTCTGTCACTGTAATTTACCACCCGAGGAAAAAAAAAACTTGAAATGTATTTAAAAAATATAATAAAGCATTTTCTACTACAACATTATGGTAACTTATTGTTTAATTTCAGAAATAACGAGATAATTATGTGGAAAAATGTATTATGAAAATTATTCGGTAATCGTGTTTTATATTTTAATATTTCTAACGGTGTTCATTGGCAAAAACTCGCCGAAAAGGCGTATTTAAATTTAAAAATAGTCAATTAACATTTTGTTAACAAATATTATTGTATATACTCTCTGTGGAAACTTTAACCCTAACTTTGGTGATTTGTCTATGTTGACGTGTTGCTATTTTAGATTATTCTACGTTGTTACACTATTTGGCAATTAAGTTTATAACGTGTATTTGTCAAACTTGACATTGGCAAAATTGCATACCTAGGCCATACAAAACAAAAAAAAGATTATTTCACTAGTCCTCTCTTCTACTCTCTTACTTTACTAGGGATGTAATTTCCCGAAAAAAAAAAAAAATTTTTTTTAATCCACTAGATAGTAGGATGTGTAATCAATTTAAGAAATAATGTCTATAACATCAAAAATCGTACTCTTTTTTTTTGAGCTTTTATATGTATAAAAATATATAACATACATAACATTGTACTTGATGTTTCATCTGCTTTAATTTTAATAATGTGATAAAATGTTTATTGTTTCATATAATTTTGCAAAACAAAAGTGAAAGGATGTTTTAATTTTAACAATTTTTCTTTAACTAACACACACACACATATATATATAGTTGATCATTCTGTAGTTTATAATCTTCAATACACAAGAAAAAAAACATCGATTTTGTTACTTACAGTAAGACAACGCAACGTTACAAAACTCAAAAACATTATAGACAATGATATCTTATTTTAAAATAACCAGCATGTATTCTTTAGTCACATGTAGAAAATTATAAAATATTATAAAGTAGAGAACTAGAAAGTATGAATAAAACCCATTTTTTGCTTAATAACTATTATTTGTTCATAATAATGATTAGAAAACAGTTTAACAAAACAAACTTATAACTATTATCAGATACTAATATGCATAATAATTATTATAACATTATTAAATACTTTTTGTTTATCTCTGTTATAGCATAATACTACCAGCTAATTTACAATACTATTTTTATATATTTTCAAAATTTGAAGATATTCAATTTCCTTATAAAAAAATTAATTTGGAGGCCCGAGTTAGAAACCTAGTAGTAATTTAAAATTATGTAAATCTACTTTTAAAATTGTACTAGTAGCTATTCTCCAGGAAAACAAGCCTTTTATTTGTTAAGGATAGATGATGGAAATTGAGATTATACAGCCATCTATCGTGTTTATGTTTGAGTATAAATAATCCTATTTTGAAGTCCTATTTCTAGTTCTTTAAGTATGTCCAATTTATTGTAGGGTTTTATTTTTGTCTGAATAGAAGAAATATATATTTTATTGTTCAGTATTAATTAAGTATCATTTTATCCCTGTCTATAAATCGATTTTTCGACTACTTAGCCAAATTGACATCCCTAATACCTATCTATAAGTGTATACTATAGAGTGGTGCTAAAGAGTTTATATAAGGTACTCTGTGCTATAGACAAAGAGTATAATAAGTATTATAGGAATATGACGTTCTCCAGTATACTATTCTTATCTATGCTATAGACAAAAATACTCTTTGGCTATAGAGTAGGACTGTTGATATTTTTAAAAATATCGGATTTTCGATATACCGATATTCATGAAAATATCAATATCGGACCTCGATATATTGGAAAAAAATATCGATAGTTCGATATATCGGCGATGTTAAAAAAATGTAAATCAGCTTAACATTGATTTACAGTTTTTAATCCAGTATATTTGTACAGTTTATCCCATATATTTTTTAAAATATAACAGTACAGTTCTAAGAGCCACAAACGTCATTCAATCATATTGATAATCGTCATCATTATTGTTTTATCTAAATAAGATAATTATGTGTACCAATATTTTTAGTCCATCAGTTACCAAGTTTTTTAAAAAGTGGTAGTCTACTAGTTTCATTAGTAGAATAACATTTCGATGTCTGCGGATTCGAACCCCGCTGTGTAATAATGAATTTTACAAAATTCGCGTATACTTATTAATTTAAATTGGTAACAGTATCGTCTGACGGTCAAGGAAAACCCCGTGAGAAAACCTGAGCTTGAGAAATGTTCTGGTAGTATTACTATATGTGAGAAAACGTACAATTGTGGTTTTCTCAGAGTTTGAAATTGCCAATACGCCGTGGGCTAGTGTGGTGATTATGTCCATACCGTCTTTCAGGTAAAGGTCTGTGGCCCTGCAGTGGCTCTCTTACAGACTGATGGTAATGAATATTTTTCAGCAAGAGATTTTTAAAATACTATTTACTTCATATGTTCAGATGTTTCACTAGGTACTACGATTACTACGAGCCTGCTTCATATTCATTGATTCAAAACGTGGCAGTGTAGACAATAACGGAAGGAATAGGATAAATGCAGGATGCACTAAATGGAGAAAGATGTTCAGGTTATGCGATCCACGAATGCCCTTGAAACTCACGGGGAAGGCGTATAAAATTGTTATAAGACAGTCATACTGCATGCATCTGAGTGCTAGGTTACAAAAGAAACGGATGAGAAAAAACTGTACGCGACAGAGCTGCGATTGTTAAGATGCATGGTGTAACTAGAAGTGATAGAATAAAAACGTATCAGATAAAGATTGAAAACATCACCAGTAACAGACAAGTTGAGAAATAATAGGTTAGCATGATACAGGCATGTCATAAAGAGAGATGAAAGACTTATAACTAGAATAGTTTTAAAGTATGGATAAAGTATGTAAAAATAACATATGTAATAGGTGTGAATTCTGAGATTATATCTGACTGAGGAGACTGGAAAAGAAAAACATAATGTATTGAGTCAACCTAGGTGGAATAAGGCTAAGAAAATGATTATGAATAAAAAAATATCGACCGCCGATATCCAAATTATAATATCGAAATATCGATATTTCGCCCAAAAAATATTACTAAAAAATATCGACATTTTAAGATAAAAATATCGATATTTCGATATATCGATATTTTATCAACAGTCCTACTATAGAGTATAGTAGCGTTTTTGGGAAGTTTGTATGTTTGATTTCGTTCGGTTTCAAATTAATTTTTCCAAATGAAATCGTTTGAATATTGTAGAGCATGTTTAGTGACCGATGTAAAGATGTTCACATTCGATACAAAAACACCAACAATATCACTAGGAGAGATTTATTCAGTAATGTTACAAACTATTGTAGGTTTTCTTTATTTACGAACTGGTTATACACTTTTTATTATTGTAGTAGTTCTATATTAAATTCAATTTCAATAAGAAACTTGCCATAAATATGTAATAAAATTTATATATTTCTTATACTGAACTACTAAAAACCAATTATTATACGAATTAATTAATAATAAAAATGTAGATAACTTTGGGTTAATTATCACAATATTTCTTGTAATTGTTTTTTTCTTATAGCTAAGGAAATAATAATTTCCTTTTTATTTTCAGTTACCAAATGGTCACATTTGCTTTGAGTGTGCCAGATTGTTACAAAAGTGTCAAGAATTCAAATTACAATGTCTCCGAGCTAACCAGATCCTATGTACAGTTGAAACAGACAGTCAAGAGGTAAAATGTTATTCATAAATGTTTAACATTTCATTGTCATCAGCATCTAAGAAAACCCAAAATCTAGACATTCATTATCCCATGTACAGTCAAGGTCACAAGCACATTTCTAAGGTTCAGGTTTCCTTATTATGTTTTCATTCACTGTCAGCGCATAGTGATATCAATTAAAATTAGTAATTTTGTGCAACTTCTTGAAATTCGTTGGTACATATGTGCATGGAGCCATCAAATTGATATTCCATCAGTAAGTCACTCAAATACCATGATGCAGAAATTTGTTGTCTTAATGTAACATTATATTAAACACACTTTTACACAATACAAATTTACCTCTAATATAAAAAAAAATTAAACAAATAATAGGTAATACATTTTTTTTACACTATTGACCTAGCAAAGTCTTACCAGCTTGACTGGACCACAATTGGTAATACAGTTACAGATGTAGTTATTACTAAATATAATTTATGATTACTTCTGTAGATATGTTAAGAGTTAACAACTTAAACAAGAATGCTTGTTCCCTATCTCCATTTTAGGAGTATTAAGTGAATAACAAAAAATAAAGCAAGTCACATTTTATATTCTCAAGTATACATATACAATATTCTTTATGCACAAACATTAAGACACTGTAATGATTAACATGAGGTCTTTAGTCTGAAAAACAATCAAATAACTAAATCACAGACCCATCCTCGTTGCCAATAGGATATTAGGGATAAAATGTGAAGCAAGATCAAATGTAAACCGAGTCAGTGACACAACGGGTTTATTAGCAAACATTACATATAACATTTTGGGATACCAATCAGAAATTCATTTACTAAATTAACTTAAATTCTTGTCCCAATAATCCTACTAAAATATAACATACAGTAGAACAATTTTCATTTAACATTTATGGGTGTAATGTGTTGTTATAACTTAACAAAAATTTAAAGTGTAAGAATTTGATGTTTAAAGAAGTTTGAGTCTTGAAGTTATATACTTGCATTATACTAAACTTGAAAGATATACTAGTATTTGTCATACAGAAATTCATTAAATACACTTGTAATGTGGTGGTTCTATAGTTACAAAAAAGATTTTTTTTTTAATGTCATATAGCAGGCAACCGGACAGGCGGGTCGTCTGATGTTAAGTGATCATTGCCATCCATTGACACTAGCAACACCAGAGGAGTTGCAAGTGCATTGTCAGCCTGTGTTTAGAGGGATGGAGAAGGATGTAAGGGAAGAGGGGAAGGGCTAGGTGGGCTTCCGACGCTCTCACTAACCGAACGAAACGCAATAATACATGCACTGTTATTTCACATTGGTTTTCTGTGAGAGGGTGGTACTACCCCTGGTGAGCTGACCCATTCATGCTGAAATTAGTAATGGCTTCAACGTGGCACTACCACCTATAATGTACAAGATGCAAGTTTTTGACTCAAGTTATAGGCTTGTATCAATATACATACTAATTGATTAAGTAAAAAAGGTAGAATAAATATGAGTATATTGAGAAAGTATAGTTAGTAAAATATTGAGCAAATGCAAAAAAAAAAAATATGTTGAAATTATAGATATTTGAAAAACAATCACTAAATTACTTATCATGTTTCAAAGTTATAAAAAATAGGTTATACTGATTTTTCAGCTAACAAAGAATACAATTGAAAATATTGATCGGAATGAAAATAAGTTAGGGCTCAATCTTATCATTACCACATTAAATGTAATTCATTACGATTTAATCCATAATGCAGAAGGCACAAATGCAAATGAAGGGAAGTCTCACAGAGAGCCAAAAATTGAAGAGTCTGCAATGAAAACTGAAGAGAATAGTGTAAATTTTGATGAAAATATAGAAGATAGTATAACTGAATTCCAGGATTCCTATGAACCTATTAAAGAATCCGGCATAGGTAATGATAATCATTTGGCTGAAGAACCTCAGATTGGTATTCAGAATACAAAGAAATCAAAATTGAATATTATTAAAAGAAAAAAAGAACACAAATCAAAGAAACGAAAATTTAATGCATCCAGACTTAAAAAAGAAATTAAAAATAATAAAGATTACATAGAAAATACATTGAGTGATGATGAACCATTATCTAAATTTTCCAAAATTTTTGGAGATAAGGAAAATGTAAAGAAGAAATACCCGAAAAGTTTCAATATAGATTATTTTGAGGATTACGCGACAGTTGTGTTCCTAACACCTGAAGATGCAAGGAAAGAGCTACTTTTGAGAAAAGATACATTAAATTATAAAAATTCACCATACAAATGTGATTTATGCTACCGCGGCTATGAAGCGAAAACTGCATTCGAAAATCATAAGAAAAGGCACAGTATTGTACGTTTTTTTTTTTCACTTTATTTTTGGCAATCAATATTTCAGATTATTACTGCCATTGTCGCGTAGTCAATAATATTACAAGCGTCGTGTGAGTCAATAATTTAAAAAGATGGTGGATCCTTGCTAAAATCTCCCAGGGAGTTTTTGTGACATCTCAGAATTTCATGCTCACTGGTATTATTTTCCATTTACTTCACTTATGCACAATAGACTAACTATATTACGTAAAACACCACTAAATTTACAAAATAAGTCAAATAACACAAGATTATGAATAAAATATAAAATCCACTACATGACAGACTTAAGATCCCGCCAAAAACTCCAATTGTAAGTTTAATTGTATGTCTCTATTGAGTTCAAACTTATCTGTTTGGTCACAATTTTTGAAACACAGTTGGTATATGTATTAGATATCTGTTTACTAATTATTATGAGTTTTGAAAATGTTATCCATTCAGAGTTTATCATTTCTAAATCACAAACTTAAAGTTTACCTCTTTATAATATTAGTATAGACTAGCTGATCCGGTCACACGTTGCTGTAAGTCAGTTATTACTTTTTTTTTTTTTTCGAATTGACTACGCTATTGACCTGGCAAGGTCTTAACAGCTTCACCGAACTACTAAGGCGAGCGCTTAAGGCACTTAGCCGATTTTATGTGGGCAACTAGCTCAAGGGTACATGGCACACCTCGGCTTGGCTGTTGCCTGTTACATGCAAACTCGCGACCTAACTTAGCTAACCTAGCTAACTATTCATATATTTTTGAGTTGGTGAGACGCATATATGTACCTAGCATACTAGCCTCAACAACCCCTCCAAGTATTTTTTATCGGAAAATTAGAGTTTTTTCAGTTCAATAAAGGAAAAAATAAAACCCTTCCACTTCCATGTGTAAGCGTGTAGGCGTGCACGTGTGTGTGGGGGTAATCGTGTAGTGTTGTAGCTGTGATGTAAATGTTTGTGTCACTGTATCGCGCAAGCAGCGCACTCAAGGGCACCACACCGAAGGAACGGACCTAGGCTTGAGTCGCTGCCGAGGGGGGCCTAATCTGGTCAGTTATTACATGTTGATTTAAAACTATGATAAAGTATTTGCGTTGCGCCATCTGTGAGATAATTATAAGAGTCTATCTTACCGATTTCTGTCAACAAACTAGTTTAAAGCGCCATCTGTTCGAAACTGATGAAACTTACGATTTATAACAATATTTAACATTGACAATAATTTAATTTGCAATAAAAAACATTCAGGCCATTAAGCTAAATATAAATTATTAAATTTCAATTAGACCAGATTATATATAAATGCTAACATTTCATGAAGATCGGTTGAGTTGTTTTGGAGTTCATGATGGACAAACATTATGGAGCCACGCTGAAGCTATTACTGGTTTCAGTATGAATGGGTTAGCTTGCCCCTGGTACTACCAACCACAGAACATCGACGTGAAGTAACAGTGCTTGCACCTCCTCTCCCTCCCTCCAACCCACACTCCTCCCTACCCTCCTCTCTTCCTCTCCCCCTCCCTCAAACACAGGCTGGCAACGCACTTGCGACTCCTCAGGTGTTGCTAGTGTTTATGGACGGTGGTTGTCACTTAACATCAGATGACCCACCTCTCCGTTTGCCTCCTATGATATAAAAAAAAAACACTGGACTTTTATATACTTAGATGAACATATATTTACAGGACTATGGTGAGTATAAATGTGATCTCTGCCACTTAAGATTTCCAGAACAGCGTTTTCTGTGCAAGCATCGTTTGGCCTGTCATAAAAGGAAGTTCTACTGCAAACTGTGTCCATATGTCTGCTTCTGCACGTAAGTATTCTAACATATTCATTCTTCTATACTTCTTATAATATTTAAAAGTCCATTTAGGTTTAGATCAATTATGACATGTATTTATATATTCAGGTCACATTTTAAAAATTCTGAATCGGGTAATTTTAGACGAATTTTGTATAAAATATGACTGCTGCTTAAATAACCGACAGCGTGATTGATTGTGCCTGTTGGTTTTTTTTTTTTATATCAAAGGAGGCAAACGAACTGGTGGGTCACTTGATGTTAAGTGATCACCACCGTCCATAGACACCAGCGACATCAGGGACGTCGCAAGTGCGTTGCCAGCCTGTATATGGGAGAAGGGGGAGGGGAAGGAAAGGGAAAGAAGGAAAGAGGAACACAACAATGCAAGCACTGTTATTTCACGTCGGTTATCTGTGAAAGTGGGTGGTACTACCCCGGAGGAGCCGACCCATTCATGCTGAAACCAAAAATAGCTTCAGCCGGGCTCTACCACCTAACATACGTTTTTCGCTGCCATAAGCATTTACAGTTCGGTTATTGTCTTACGAATTGTTAGTGTTAATGATAATTAATTATAGCTGTGTGGCTTAAACAGGCATCAAGCGAAAACTCACGTGAGTCTGCATAAAGGGAAGAAATATCCATGTAAAGAGTGCAGTGAAGTATTCAGGTGAATAGATTTGATAATTTGTAATGTATAAAATTGTAAAGACTGTTGTATGTCTGTTTTCACTAATTTTGGCTAGATTTTTACAGGCAGATAGATGACTTTTCATATACTACAATCTAGATCTTTATGCTTTTACATAGACAGTAACAAGTAAATCTATACTGATATTATTAAGCTGGAGGATTTGTATATCTGGTTTACCGAGATAATCTCAGGAACTACTGGTCCGATTAGAAAAATTCTTTCAGTGTTATAGAGATCATTTATAGCGGAAGGTTATATGCTTTATATTATCCTGGTAAACCAAGAGGAACAGAGCCGCATTCAAGAATTTTTCAAAATTGGGTTTCTTTTTTTTTTTGAGAACTTCTGCTGCTGCGTGTTCGCGTTAGCCCAATGTAACTATTCCACGCGGACGGAGTTGCAGACAGAGACTAGTTTTAAATATTTGGGCAATGTCCTCTCCATTCACTTCTTTCAATAACAATCCTCTGTATAAAGGTTTAATTTAAGTGATTATTTTGTTTAAACATGTTTCAGTATGCCGAACAGCCTGCTGATGCACAAACGTTTGAAACATCTCACCGAGTGTGTGTGTGAGTTGTGTGGTAACACGTTTGCGACACAAAGGGGGCTGTATTCACATAATATGAAAATACACAGGCAGGTCAGTAGAGTATTTAATTCTAATCATTTTTAAGAAATACTTTGGTACTGGATACAATAAGATATACAAAGAATAATATTCTGTACCGTTCATATATTTATCTCACTATATATAATGCGCTTTAAATGAAAAGATAATCCATAAAGGTTTAATTTCACTAATTACTTGTGGCAATTGTACTTTTAGAAATAAAAATTTTAATTTTACATTTTTGTTCTCAGTAGAACTAATAAATTTGTTTAAATTACTATGATAGTAAAATTTATGCTGAATTTAGATATACATGTATCTAAAATTAATTGCACAGTGACATTCACAAGCTATAGATATTTTATATTAACGAGTGAGCTTGTCGAGGGCTGAAACTTCAACCCTCAAAAAAATAAAACATTTTAAAATTTTTCGTCAGCAACTACCAAACAAGATAAAAATGACGAAAGTCGGCTGAGAAATAGAGGAATGAGATGTCCTTAACTGTTTCCCCGCTGCCAAAGTATATATTTTAGTTTTAAATTTTAGTAAAAATATGCTTCCACATGACCTACATAGCATATAACATTGTTATTTTTCTAACATGGCGGTTTGCCATCTATCTTTTTATATGAAAAGCAAAGTACAATTTACGTTTTCTTTTTTTTCCCCTCCCTCTCTCTCTTTAGCCAAGTACCTACTTTCTATCCTTCCGAAGTGATTTTTTTTAAATTCGTACTAGGAATTTTACTGCCACTAGTTCCAAAACTTTTTAGCTCAAAATGTAACTATGTAATTGTTGCACACTCATGCTATTATAATTTTATCAACTTGTCAGTTGTTGGTTAGAACTTTTTTTTTTTTGGAAACTAAACTTCTTGATTATTACTGTCATTTTTGAGTACGTAATAATATTACAAAGGCCTTGGGGTAGTTTCAATGTTTTAACAAGGTGGTGGCTCTATTGTTAGAACTTTCCAGGGATAATTTGTAACATCTCTAAGTTCATGCTCCGTGGTATTATTTACCATCCACTTTACTTGTATACAATAACCGAAGTATATACAACGTAAAACACGACCAACATTACAAAATATAGAGTGTTATTACAATATTATGAATATGATATATAATCCATTACATGACACACTAACATAAAGCAGGGAGCAAGCTAGCAAAATAATCAAAACTAGCAGGTTAGGATTAGGATCATAATGTAGTCATGAACTCCGTTTTACGCACAGCAAGATTCAAACAGATAGTGATCCCACCCACACCATAGATTCAATAGCACACATCTAATTCCAATGTAAAACTGTCGACTTTATAATGTAAAACACGCACACGCTCATTATCTTTTCCATACATCCTTCTTTTTACATACACACACACACACACACACACATTAAAAACATCAAATGAAAGCTTATGAAAACATGTATATTAGTACTAAATTTGCTGTATATACATATAGCTTGTGTTCATTGTCACTTATATGCTATGGTATGTAAATTGCAACATGTTCATAATATTTGTAACTGTCTCCTACAACACAGTATACACTAACGTAGGAGGCAGGGTTTCCTTTATTATATAGAGATGTAAAAAAATGCCTAATAAAGATTATTATTATTATTATTACTAAGATCCCGCCCCGAAAACTTTATAATATCAAGTTATTAAATAGAATCGTGAGTTTTTGGCGGGATTTTAGTCTGTCATGTAGTGGATTTTATATTTTATTCATAATCTTGTGTTATTTGACTATATATTGTGTAAATTTGGTGGTGTTTTACGTAATATAGTTAGTTTATTATGCATAAGTGAAGTGAATGGAACATAATAACACGGAGCATGAAATTCTGAGATGCCACAAAAACTCCCTGGACGGTTCTAGCAAGGGATCCACCATCTTGTTAGAATATGGTTTCACACGATGCTTAATATTGGAATGATCATACGAAGTTTGTGATATTATTGACTACGTGAGAATGGCAGTAATAATCGGAAAGATTGAATGCCAAAAATAAAGTAAAAAAAAAAAAATAAAATAAAATCGTTAAAACAAATAGGAATTTTATGAAACAGGACAGAAACGGTAAGCTCGGTCCGAAATGTGAAGACTGTGGCATACATTTTGCTACGGAAATCGCTTGGAAAAAGCATCTGGTTCTATCATCCAGACATCAAGTCAGGTTTGTATAATTTTCATCATGTGTGGATTTTTATTTAAATTTGAAACAGACAATAAATTTTATTACTTTGTCTATGAAAGCTAAGTAAAAATAAATATTAGAATACGATCAATATATAGACCATTTAAAATAAATGATGTTCGATCTTTTTAACGAGTCATAAAAAATTCAAAATTTATCAGGAGGGCTATTTTTAGGGGTATTAAAACATATTACAAAATTGAGGAGAGAAAAAAATTAAACCAACGCAATTCAGCATGGCATGACCCATGTAAGTTACATGATTTCAAAATTAAACAAATTAAAAACGAGTTACTATGACTGATCTATCAACCCATGTTAAACTCTCGATATATATTGTATATATTATATCCCAATTTTTTGTTATAGTCCCAACGTTGACAAAAACATTCTACTACTCTTACGGTATTCGCGGGAAATCGATTAATTTGATTTGTGATTTGAGAGTGAATTTGTTTTTTTTCTTAAACAGTAATGGTTGTAAATACTGCGGGGAGACATTCTCAAACGGTGACGAGTTAAAGAGACATGCACGCGTTCACGCAAGGAAACACGTCAACCGCCCTGACAATGTCAAACTACCCGCAGGATGTTCTATCGTAAGTTGTATTTCTGTGATGCAAAAATTATGTCAAAACATCTTTTCTATTCATTCGTGTCTCGCCACAATCTCAATTTAAAATACTCGTGTTTGATGAGGGTAATCTGAATCTAAAAACCCCTTTTTAGACTCCTTGCTAACCCTCAAAAGATGCTTCTAGAAATGACGATGTTTGGTTTTAAAATTTCAATTTGAAGGTTGGATCAGTTCAAACATACGTACATCTGTCAAAAGATATAAGCATATACCTACCGTCGTTATCGTAGCTTAAAAAATAATGTTGAGGATCCGAATTAACTAAATATATAGAGGTTAACTGAAAATACACAGATTCACTGAATATACACAAGTTAACTGAATAGACACAAGTTAGCTGAATATACACAAGTTAACTGGATATACATGGGTGAACTGGATATACACTGACCTATCTCGAAAAGTGTTTACTGAATAGACACAAGTTAACTGAATAGACACAAGTTAACTGAATAGACACAAGTTAACTGAATATACACAAGTTAACTGGATATACATGGGTGAACTGGATATACACTGACATCTCGCAAAGTAATGTATTTCAGTGACAAATCTCAGAAGTGCTTCTCCACTTCGAAATAATTTAAACGAAGATTAAATGTTAACCTAACTATGCGAGATCGGTCGTGGGGTTAGAATTACTTTCCATTTAACGTGCAATAAATTCCTTCATTGGTATAGTATTCATTTTCTCATTGCTTCAATTATGTTTAATGTTTCAATGTTAATTGACTTCAATGGCAAATGAAGCCTTGGGTTTTTTTTATATCATAGGAGGCAAACGAACAGATGGGTCACCTGATGTTAAGTGGTCACCACCTTCCATAGATACTTGCAACACCAGGGGGGTCGCAAGTGCGTTGCCAACCTGTATTTGGGAGGACGGTGGAGGAGGGGCAGGAAGCGAAGGAGGAAGGGGAAGGGGAGGGTGCGTGGGTCTTCGGCTCTCTCACTGACCGAACGCAACGCAACAATGCAAGCAATGTTACTTCACTGTTGTTTTCTGTGAGAGAGTGATGCTTCCCCGGACGAGCCGACCCATTCGTGCTGAAAACAATAATAGCTTCAGCTTGGCTCTACCACTACCAAAGGTTTTGCAAAGACATGGAAAAATTGTATTGTAGTATTGTTATTAATGTATTGTTGGTATTATATACTTATATACGAAAATTTCTTTTCGCTTAATCTGATCGTGCGGAAAACGAAATATATAAAAATATGTCTATATAAATAAAGTAATAGAAGTTTGTCGTTATGCGCATATCATTCAAACACTATTGGATATTGGTCACATTTTTAATTACACTCTTAAGACATTTGTTTCTTGTTTAAAAAAAACATTACAACAGATTAATTTAATGTAATGCATTTGCATCGTAATTTATTATGAGAACGAAGGAATGGAATGCGCTGCCTCCGTCTGTTTTTCCTGAAGTGTATGATGAAGTAATCTTCAAGCGAAGAGTTAATGAGCTTCTACTGGGCGAACGCGTTACATCCTAGACCTCGTCTTCAGTTTCCAGCAGGTGTGACTGAGGTCAAGCGTCACACGGTGTATTATAAAAAAAAAGGATTTTTAAGAAATTGCTATCTATGTGTTACGCGATGTGCGTCGAATTTCCGTGGTAAAGTGTTGTGGTACTTATGTTTCTATATTGTATGATAATAAATGACCGCAGACAAAGCCGTACTAGTTAAGGCAGTGTTTCCCAACCTTTTCTAGGTCATGCCCCACCTTAACACTCCTAAATGTTTAGGTCATGCCCCACCTTAACACTTCTAATTTTTATATGAATACATCATTTTTAACCTTTAAATATTGTTTTGTTCCCTTAAGAAATATAAACGATCACTTCTAGGAAGAAATCGCTATGAACTTGTTATCAAAACATCGTAAGTAAATTTTCAAAACATATAATGAAAAGCTTACGTGGTTTGACGACTTTAATTACCCAGTGATATTTTGGTAACATCAAATGAAATTATACCAAATAATTATTTACAGCATTTTTTTTTTAAAGAATTTACCTTTTTTGTTACATTTTTCACCGATATCTAGCATAGCATTTAAATAATTAAATAACCCAATGCGAATGGGTTAAAATCGTGTCGAGTCGATTTTTAAATTGCCACCCTGAACTATCGAATTGCTCCCCCCTCTGATGGGAGGCCCCACGTTGGGAAACACTGAGTTAAGGTATTAGTTAACAACCAATTAAGGTATAGGTTAACATGATGATGTATCGTCGTTTCAGTGTGATAAATGGTTATCGGATCGTATTGAGTTCAAATCTCACATGATATCTGAACACCCGAACTCGGATGTAGCGAAGAGGCTGGATCTTGATGATCAGACGCCTTTCGTATGCGAAGTGTGCGGGCAGATGTTCAAGGTACAAACCTCATACACATACTTCTTCAGCAGTTATATTCACGAGAATCCTTCTACCATTTTTTTACTTTTAGCCAATGTCAATTTTGTTTTTAACATTGTCTCTTATGTTCAAAATTCTTTGGTATTGGTTGATTTCTTCTTTTATTTTTATATCATAGGAGACAATCGAACAGATGGGTCACCTGATGTTAAGTCCACCGTCCATAGATGATTGCAACACCAGGGGAGTCGCAAGTGCGTTGCCAACCTGTATTTGGGAGGACGGTGGGGAAGGGGCAGGAAGGAAAGGAGGAAGGGGAAGGGAGGGTAGTGGGTCTCCGGCTCTCTCACTGACCGAACGAAACGCAACAATGCAAGCACTGTTTACTTCACGTCGATTTTCTGTGAGAGGGTGGTGCTTCCCCGGACGAGTTGGTTAAAAACTGATATGTAACCTGATGGTAAAGATTGTAAAAATATCTACATAATCTTTAACAATTGTATTCTTTAGAATTTCCAGCTTTCATTAAATGTTAGACACTATGTCGACTTGATTTTTTAACTTTGTCACTGAAGCTTAACACTCTTTACATTGAAGTGATTGTTTAAAATAAATTGACTAAATAACTATATGTAACCTGATTATAAGGTTTTAAATCGAATATTTATCGACAATGCTGTTGTCATATACTTCAAACTTCTACATAAAATCTTACTGTTAAAAGTTCTATATTAAAAGTCTGGTATTAGTAGGAAATTAATGTCAATTAATTTATTGAGATTGAAAAAGTATTTACCTATCACCGTGTGTATAAAATAAGTGATACTGAATAAAAATGTGTTTAGTTAAAGATAATAATTTTTATGAATTTTCTTCATGCGAATCTGTCTCCCTCTCTTTTTGTCTCAATAATCTTTATGTATCTTTTTTTTATGTATCAATGTAAATAATGTCAAGTAAAGAATAAAATTAAAATTTTCATTTAATATTATTATTGGGGATAATATTGACTAGTGAATTATAAATTATGTAAAGTATTGTTAAATAAATAAAACAAAAATAACTTTTAATAACATTTCCAAGCGTTCAGTATTAAAGTTACACACATGTTATCGCCCGATGTTTTCTGCTCGAATTCGATATTCCGACGTGCACAGACACTTGTATACAATAGGAAGAGAGAGAGAGAGAGATTAATCGAGGGGCCATAACGCCTTTTTCTTACGTAACGATTTTTACCAATTCACTCCTACCGCAAACCGCGTTAAAGAACTTCATTCAAAAATCTTTCACTTCAAAAAGGTATATAAAAAATTGCCTCCAAGATATAAATGGGAATTGCAGAAACAATGTTTCCTGACGTACCACCAGAGGAAACACACGGGCGAACGCCCATACAAGTGTAAGGAGTGCGGGAAATGCTTCCAATTAGCCGGAGCATTGTCGACTCACAGCGCCATACACACGAGGAAACGGGTTCACAAATGCGATATGTGCGGTCGGGTATTCACTTTTAAAAGTGCACTCAACAAGCACATGAAGGTACAAAAAAAAACAGTTTTTTTTTTCAATAAAACCAATTTAAGATACACCAGTTTTTGTATCACGGTTTTGCCACCAATATTGGTGCGAAACAAAAGCGACAACGCCCTCGGGTTATATTTTCGTAAATGACAGGTTTTATACATAACTAGGATATACATAGATTTAACATTTTTTTTTTCTTTAAAAACACAATTACAAATACACCAGTTACTTTATTAAAATTTTTGTCACCAATATTGAATTTAGAAGAGATTTAGAACTCCCGGTTATATTGTCTCAAAATAATATTGAACGAATAAGAACAATAAGTCAATGGATTTGCATGTAACTCGAATACACGTAGATATAATGATCTGTTTAATTAAAACCAGTTAACTATACTCCAGTTATTATATCAGTTTTGCCACCAATATTGGTGCTAAATGAAACTGATATATGTTTTTTTTTTTTCAAAATAATTTGTTTTCCTTTTTTTTATTATTAAAGCACGATAAAGTGATTGCACTATGCCTGATGTTAAGCATAGTACAATCCAGAAACATCGGCAACCACCGATAGATTATCCATCGCCGGTCATGCCGGCCATAATGACGAAAGTCACCCGGTACTGGATATGTACAGGCTGATCCCGAAACGCGACGCGCAAAAGCGAGTCACTATGACGGGCTTTTTCGCCATGTACATGGTGGTTGCGACCCAGTCGGGCTGAAAACCCTACCACCCCGCTTTCGCCATTGCCTCGTTCGTTGATCAGCAGGGTGCACCACGTGCAGGTGAGGTTGGCTTGGGTGTCTCAAGTTTTAAGATGTTACTCGAAACCCCTTACACCCCAAAAACTCCAGTAAATGAAAGGTGTCATATGTAGCTCCTTATAGTGTGTTTTAAGGAACTAAATATATTTCCCGTGTAACAAAAATCATACAAATCGATCAAATGTATGGCTTAAAAACAAAAATATTAATAGACAAGCAATCACTTATTTGTGTCATATTTGTAACCAGTCTTGCAACAGTTATTACAAAATGTGTAATACAAAATGATGCAAACAGACAAGATTACAGGTTTATTAATGTTATCTCAACAGGTACATCTCGGGATAAGACCCCACAAGTGCACGATCTGCGACAAGTCCTTTATAAATCGATGCGACGTGAAACTTCATGTAAAATACGTTCACAATAAAGTACCGTGGCCGAAGAGAGACAGAAACAAACGAAACAATACCGACGATAATAACTTTATACATTGTAATTGATTAAAATTATGTTTACTGAATATAGTTTTTTCATTCATAAACAATAAAATATTAATATAGAATGATTTATTCCTCTAGGAAATATCTCATAATGTCTTTTTGAAAAAGCTATGAATAAATCATTGAATAAATCCTTTATTGAATTCTTAGTTAGTACATTGGTAAATAAGAATATTGCAAGTAATGTGAATTTGAAAAAAAAAAATAGTAACAAGAAGATGAGCTTAAAACTGAAGTATAGCTAAAATACAAATAGCGTACTAAATAGATAAAAGTAATAATACACAATATAAACTTACGTATATATACATAAAATATTCAGTCTTATAGTAGAACATATACATTTTCTACAAATAAAAAAAAAAGATAGAATTTGTACTCACCTACCGATTCTTATTAAACTTAAGTTTTTCTGATTCAACCGCATAGTTACAGAATTTTATCTCTTATTTTAGAGACGGCAGTCAAAACTGATACTTTTGCATGCGTATGTGAAAATATTCCTAAGACATGAAATTTAAAAACTCATAGGTCCGTTTAAGAAAATACATTTAATATGAATTTATCTACTCTTTGTCATAATTAAAGTAACACTAAAACAGAGAAAACGATTTTTTTTTTTTCGATATGACTTCGCTATTGACCTAGCAAGGTCTTAACAGCTTCACCGGACTACTAAGGCGAGCGCTTAAGGCACTCAGCCGATTTTATTTTGGCAACCAGCTCAAGGGTGTACGGCACACCTCGGCTTGGCTGTTGCCAGTTGCATGCAAAATCGCGACCTATCTTAGCTAACCTAGCTAACTATTCATATATGTATGAGTTGTTGAAACGTACATGTGTACCAAGCATACACGCCTCAACAACTCCTCCATATATTTATTATCGGAAAATTGAGAGTTTTTCAGTTCGATAAGGGAAAAAAAAAGTAAACAGAGAAAACGATCTGCATTACCATTGTATGTCTACGCTTCGTCGTTCCTTGTATTGCCTTCATATCTATACTGTCCACAGTTTTTTTTTAATTGACTAACTACTATTGCAATGATGGCTCTTCAGATTTAACAAGCTTAATGGGTGAGTATTTAAATCATAACCTAAATGGCAACTAACGCAAGTGCTAGTGGTAAGGGTGCAAGTTGATACAAGCAAATTTTGTAGTCCGGTGAAGCTGTTAAGACCTTTCTTGGTCAACAGCGTGTCAGTTCGAGAAAAAAAAAAAACAAGTAAACTACTTTTCACATCAAACCTGTGCAATACAAAATTTAAAAAATCTTTTCGTCGCCAACTCCTATGTATTTTATTTTGAGAACTTTGGGTAAAAATTGTAATAATAAAAAAAGGTAAAAACTGTAATAAGTCAAAATTAATGCAACAGTATGCAACGGATCAAGAGTGAACGATGCTCGCTTTAAAACTTCACAAATGAATAAGATAAAATACATTTTTTGTGGTAAAAATAACACAGCATAAAATATATTGTGGAATGGAAAAGAATCATCTTCTCTACATTTTTTGCCATTGTCGTACAAATTAATAATAATAATAATAATAACCATAATCATTAGATTCCATCTGAGGTTAAGTGATCAATTTGTTTGAAGCTAACTTTAAATTAATACCAGTCTTGATTTTGGATTAGTGATAGCGTGAAATCATCTAAATTTATATTGGTAAAAAACATGAAACCGTACCGGATCACCTCTATGTGAACATAAAGTTATACTACAATGCAAAGAGTTAAATCGTCTATCGACCTCTTTTCTGTAATGTCATTAATATCAGAGAAAAACTCCAATAATCTTTTATTGTGACAGCTTCAAAATTAATCAAGTGGATCAGTTTAGTCCAGTGGGAATAAACATGTAAATGAAAACTAAATTTATTGTAAAATGCGTTCAATAAACAATGAACAGGAGCCAACGTAAGTTCGGTAGAGTCCCTAAATATAGAGAGAGCGAGAGGGGAATAAAAGGATTCAAGGGAAAGAATGAGATGCAAATAGAAGAAGTCTTTCCTCCGAAGGGTAGACGAGTGGCGTGTAACACTGATAAAGAGAAGACGAACAGATGCTGTTTTATGACCCCTAATCTGAAAGACAAATCGCAGTTGACTGACACAAGCGTACCTCCAAACCACGTAAATGCTTCTTAACATTGATTCTTTGTAGTCCGGTGAAGCTGTTAAGACCTTGCTGGGTCAATAGCGTAGACATTTCGAAAAAAAAAAAAAAAATTGATTCTGGGTTTTGACGGGATCTTAGTCTGTCATGTAGTAGTATTTTATTCACAATTTAGCGTTATTTGACTATATATTTTGTAAAATTAGTGGTGTTTTACGTAATATCCTTCTGTTATTGTGCATAAGGGAAGTGGTTAGGAAATAATACTACGGAGCATGGGTTCTGAGATGCCACAAAAACTCTCTGGAAAGTAGTAACAAGATGGCCACCATTTTGTTAGAACATTGAGATTATCACAAAGAGCTTGTAATATTATTATCTACTCGACAATGACAGTAATAATCTAGAAGATTGGTTATCAAAAATGACATTGATTATTTAAGCGTTGACTACACTTGTGCTGTCCCTTAATTCTGTCGCTTCTTATATTGGGGACAATCTTTTTTTGAATCTATATTTTTGAAGATAAACTTTTATGGGAGGACTTTAAAATTGTAATCGGCAACCTTTTTGTATATGACTAAAAATGGTAGGGGTAAACACTGTGTTGATTTGTGTTGAAAAGGTCGGTTCTTACTTTATCACCGAAGTTATGCAACGTCGGGTACGGTCAGTATTTGAACGGGTGACCGCCTGGGAACACCGCGTCACGTTGCTTTTTTGCTTTATTTTTTCAGTTAAAATGTTTTCTTTTAATACAAAAGTTTCAATTCCACCGTTTGTCTATACGATACAGCCTGTTATTTAGCACTACACGTGACTCGGGAAAAGTTATTGTATAACTTACGTTGATTCACAAATTAAGTTCCAGAACTCCGAAAAGTTGGTAAAATATTCCTGTTTGTTGACATGGGTTATCTACTACTTGCTGATGATTGTTATTGTTGATACTATGTCGGTAACTTGTCCGGACATACGCAAACAACTCGGTAAAATTTCATCACAATCGGAGGAAAGGTGTAGGAGATTTGTGTCCGTTACACAAATAAATATTCTTTTTTATGTATATAGCGTACTCCAGAGAGTTAATCAGAAATGATGATGAGTTTTGAGTGCGTGTTCCAGTAGATCCGAGAATGGTTTAGATTCACTAATGGACACGGTAGGTGGCGTTGCGGTTGGCTCTTAGGATCTTTTTAAATTATCAAATCAGGATAACGTCGTCAGGATTTTGTAGGTGGTAGAGCCCCGCTGAAGCTATTTTTGGTTTCAGCATGAATGGGTCGGCTCCTCCGGGGTAGTACCACTCCTCTCACAGATAACCGAAGTGAAATAACAGTGCTTGCATTGTTGTGTTTCGTTCGGTCAGTGAGAGAGCCGGAGGCCCAAGTCCCGTCCCTTCCTATTTCCTTTTCCTTCCCCTCTCCCTTCTCCCATATACAGGTTGGCAACGAATTTGCGACGTCCCTGATGTGGCTAGTGTCTGTGGACGGTGGCGATCACTTAACATCACGTGACCCACCAGTTCGTTTGCCTTCTTTGATATAAAAAAAAAACGTCCGCAGGGACCGCTGGTATGTTATAAATGGTTATAAAATAGAAAGTCATAGTGGTCTAGTGTTTTGAACGGTGGAATATCATTCCGATGTCCGCAGGTTCGAACCCTGCGTGTATCAACAAATTTTTCGGAATTCGCGTAGGTTTATTAATTTAAATTGGTAACGCTATTGCCTGACAGTGAAGGAAAACATCGTGAGGAAACCTGAACCTGAGAAATGTTCTTGTAGTACTTGTATGTGGGAAAAAATATAGAACTGTGGATTTCTCAGAGTTTGAAATAGCCAAAACGTCGTGGGCTTCTTTGGAAAGATATCTTTGGTTCTTTTTTTTCGAGCTGACTCCTATCAGCTAGGTCTTAACAGCTTCACCGGTCTACGATTACTACAGTGGGTCTCTTACAGGCTGATGATAATAATGTTATATATACCTCATTTTTAGTATCAAAACTTACTTGTTGAACAATACGGTTACGATCCGTTGATACCGGATACAATAGCGCAGCTAAAGGAATTGAAACAAGTGTTGTGTGGTACTAAAGTCGAAAACGGTTCCCAGTATGTAGACACCGACAGTCTCGCCCACCTATTGGGTTACGTGGAGACATCTGACGGATCGCAATGGCAAAATATAGACAACGCTGATGAGATTGAAAAATACATTATGAAGGACAAGAATATTCCAAAAAGTTCGTAAAATAGTTCCTTTTTTTATTATATACTGCGCGACTCTTGACTTCAGTCACACTAGAAGGAAAGTGAGGAGGAGGACTAGGATGTAACGCGTTCACTCAGTAAAAACTTATTTACTCTTCTTTTCAACATTTTTATATCATATACTCCAGAAAAAACAGACGTAGACATCACACATTTCACATTCGTATGGTAGTAACATTTTTGGGACAAAATTTTTTAATGTCGTCTCTTTATTACCCGAAAATTGAAAGAATGCGCTATAGACAGGGGTTCGATCCTATTTACCGAGTCACAGCTTTTGATAAAGATAAATATCGCGATAGTTTTTGGAGGGATCTTAGGCTATCATATAGTGGATTATATATTTTATTCATGATCTTGTGTTATTTGATTCTATATTTTGTAAATTTGGTGGTGTTTTACGTAATATAGTAAGTTTATTGTGCATAAGTGAAGTGAATGGAAAATAATATCACGGAGCATGAAATTCTGAGATACCACAAAAACTCCCTGGATGGTTCCACCATCTTGTTAGAATATTGAAATAATCACACGACGCTTGTAATATTATTGTATTGTAATGTCCATTAAAACAAAACATTGACACTGGCAAGTGCTTCTGCGGAACCAAAATAAGAAAAAGAAGAAGATACATCGCGATGACACTATAGTATGGTGTTAGGGTTCTTTCTAAGTCCGCCTGGCTAGCTTTTACTCTCAAGTTGAAAATATATTACCGAGCATCTGTTTGTGTATTTCGACAGCTGTACTTGAGAGCCAGCTCAACTCTAGGTTTCGCGTCTTTACCATTTAGATCAGATTGCCATATAACGTCAGGATTGGAGTTAAACGATAAAATCTTTAAAGAATAAAAAACACCTGTAGGTGCGTTCTAACTTTCCAGTTGGAGTCCAGTATTCATTCCCAGATTATCGTTTTACCATTTACGATAGAGACATCGGATTGTAAACTGTGCTATAACGTTGACTTGTGACAGTTAAAAAGAAGTTAGACACTATCGGTGTTAGTACAAAAAAGTTAAATACGTAAAAATACTTGCTTTAAAAAGGTTTCGAAATAAATGCACCACGCGCACCCAAGGCTTGTTCGCGTTATCCTTTTTTTGCGAGTCTAACTTAACTTAATCAAAGCGAGACAAAAGAGCAAGATGGCGGACATTTGGCGAGCGCGTTGCATTTAAAACGTAACCTTTTTAAAGCAAGTATTCAATATGTATTTAACTTTTTTGTAATAACACCGTGTTAGTAGCCTTAGTAGCCTTGTATTATTTAATCATAAGGGGGTATTTTATAAAATATAGGAAGCCATACGAGTGTGTGTTTGTACCTAATATATGTCAATAAGAAATAAATTAAAATGGTATAAAAAATATAGAGGAAATATACTTGATTGATGCATGAGAAAATTAATTAATATTTAAATTTCTGGACAGTATTCTGAGTAAAATAATTTTTTATCCATCGTTGCTTCAATAACTCTTTAATTTTTGAAATGTGTTGTTTTTTAGTTTATTGATTTGGACACCCCTAAGGCCTGACTACTACTCTGGGAGTATTGGTTTTTAAATAAGGATTAACAATTTTCAATGACGATTTCTAAAACCGATGACCACCGTTCATTAATAAATAAATATATTACTGCAGAATTTACATCATCGGATTATCAAGATGCGCCTCGTAACATCCATATATCGGATGTGCCTCGAGTAAAAGTAATCGCCGAGAAATTCTCTCGGTATAAAACAAATAATCTGGAATTACGTAAATTAGACGAGAAGGTTGTTTGTCTCGAGTACGATGTGTACGATAGAGCCACGAACGAGGACACTGTGAAGCCTGTACAGATTATGCGAGCGTTCTTCTCCATAAAACCAGTCGTTAAAAACGATTGCGCTGAAAAAGGTAACAACCAACTTATGAAAACTATTTTGTGACTTGTTATTTGAAAAAAAAAATTGATATATATTCATTCAGCTGTAATTTATTTATACCTGAAAATTGGCTCTGTAGTAATTCTTTATCTGTATGTATTTCAAGTGGTCGTGCAGTGGTCGAAGTTCGTCCGTAATAAAGGGTACAAAGATTTGTTTTCACGTGTTAATAATATGTAGTCACTATTGACCTGCGATATCGTCCTATTGATTATCTCGAGGGTGTTATTAATGACCTGGCTACTAATTGGCTGTTCATTATTTACCCCGATCTGAGACGCCATTGGTTGGAGGTATCGGCTGTTTATGTATGATGCCTTAAAAGGCGACCGATGACTAGATGCTGGGCATACTCGCTCAGAGAGTTGAGTTAGTCACACCTATGGATAATTCGTCGTAGCTATAGTTACGACTACACTGACTATACAGTGTTATGATTTTGTATCGTTTTAAGTTTTATTCGATTGTTCGTGGTGGATTGATGGATCAAGTCATAACAATGACGTCACTTTTTATGAGAGGGTTTTAAAATTCTGATCCGCAACCTTTTTGTATGACGAAAAGTGGTGGGGGTAAAAACTGTGTCGGTAGAATGGGAATCTCGCTTGCTTTGGGCTAATGGAAAGTAGTCACTTCTGTTGCGTGTGAACTAAAAACACACATTTTGTCTCTATACAGTAAGAAACTGTATTGTGTAATGTACAAATATTGAAGATTGTAGACGTATCTATGAAGCGTGAAGTATATTACTTATTTTAATACTTCAATTTTTTTGTCTTTGACATATTTGACAAGCACGTTGTTGTAACACTCGCTTCAGTTTCAGTTTAATAAGAAAAAATAACCTACACGAGTTTATGTTTAAATAATTGTAAAATCTTACATATTAATTATTTGTATCGTTTATAGAAATAACCGAATCAAATAAACTCCATTCAAATATAAAACACAATCTCAGAATCACGGACGAAGACCTCAAGCTATTAAACGAGAAAGAAGTTGAAATAATCGACGAAAAAATCAAAGAGAATGTGCCGTATTTGGATGATCTTAGGAAAATTCTTCATAGGAAACAAATAATTACCGCGAAGAAGAATGAGACATCTTTAGATTTGAAATCACTTTACGAAATGGCGAAGAAGGAATATTCCCCATTTGATATACAGTTTTCTAGTACAAATTTTCTGACGAAAGCAGAATTGGAGGAGGTCAAGGATTTGATACTCGCCAAAGGCACGACCAGCGTTCACGGAATAACCAGAAAAACGTTAAAAAATGATAAAAGTAAACCAAGTCTTTCAAAATTCGGCGTGATATCACAGAGCATCGTGGCGGAGATTTTACGCAAGAATGGAAAAATTAACGCCTTCCAATAAAATTAATAATGTCTATGGACCACTTTTCTTTTATTAATTTTTACTAGCGAATGCATATGGTATGCTTAATTTAATTTTTGGCAAGCAACTTTATAGTAATTTATTACTGCCATTGTCGAGTAGGTAGATTACATATTACAAATTTCTTGCGATCGATTCAATAATCTAGTGGCTCTATTGTTAGAACTTTCCAGAAAGTTTTTGTGGCATCTCAGAATTCATGCTCCATAGTATTATTTCCCATCCAATTCTCTTGTGCACAATAACCAAACTATATTACGTAAAACCATAATATTAAAAAATAACACAAGATTACGAATAAATTATAACAACCAGTAGGTACATGAAATTCTATCATACCACTAAAAACTCTATTTAATGCATATTTACACACTTTAAGCAAATGGTTGCATGTATAAAAGGCGTCGCTCTGTTCAGTTATTACTGTAGTTATAACACGAGAACCACTGAACTGATTCAGATTATTCTTTGTAAATCATAAATTTATTCTTTGGTCAAGTTTTACCATATGTTGGTTATATTAGTTAATATAGTAAACAAATTAAAGTTCAGTTAACACAAAACGATTACCAGAACTTTTTGTAATATTTTCCAGAAATCTTTAAATGGTTAATATAAAACAGTAGAGGATTGTTTAGATTATAAAACAAGAAATAGGCGGTAGCTATAATTTTTTGAAGTAAAACTTCTTTAGGCGCGACTAAGAAGTAACTAGACGACAATGGAACGGAAGTCCGTTACGGCAATATGGTGTCTCGTTTTTGTACCATCCGGTTAGCTATTAATTAAACATAATCTGTTCGTACTTTTTTTATATTTTAATTACTTTATAAAAAAGAGTTGCTAATAATATTTCCTGTGTTATTTAAGTTCCGAATAAACTGATAGATGGCACTACAGATAATGAACTTACTTCCACTGAAACCAGATGGCAGCACAGTCGTGCGCCCGTATATACATAATTAGTTCTATTGTATCAGTTTTATTATTATTCAATTTTTTTCGAAAAGTTTTTATCAATTTGTTTATTTATTGACTAAATCTAAAATATATACTTCAATCGCGTGTGACGGTTACACGCACTTATTTGGCACTCAACTGCCTACGCTATTGTACCCGATTAGGCCTCCCACGGCAGCGGCTCAAGCCTAGGTTCGATCCCTCGGTAGGGAGCCCTTGAGTGCGTTGCTTGCGCGATACGGTGACACACAAATATACATCGCTGCTACAACACTACACGATCACCCTCACACACGTGCACGCCTACACGCTTACACATGAAAGTGGAAACTCTCAATTTTCCGATAATAAATATATGGAGGAGTTGTTGAGGCGTGTATGCTTGGTACACATATACGTTTCAACAACTCATACATATATGAATAGTTAGCTAAGATAGGTCGCGATATTGCATGCAACAGGCAACAGCCAAGCCGAGGTGTGCCGTGCACCCTTGAGCTGGTTGCCAAAATAAAATCGGCTGAGTACCTTAAGCGCTCGCCTTAGTAGTCCGGTGAAGCTTGCTTGCTGGGTCAATAGCGTAGACATTTCGAAAAAAAAAACTAAATGCCTACGCTATTGACTTGGGCTTTCACAGCGACGCCGGATGGATTTATTAATACTAAATAAATTAATTTTTTTATTTATTTATTTCTACAGTGGTAGACTTTTACGTGACAAAGCAAATAAAAAATGTTTAAAGTGCAGTTAAATAAATGTCTAGTATTGAATATTTTAGAAATAAAATAAACCATGTAACGTTTCAAAAGCTTTATTAAAAACACCTTAACAATAATTCTGTAGTTAGGTTACAACTAACACTATTATAATTATATGGTATTTTCTGTTAATTTAACATTTGTCACAATTAATATTAATTATACAACATTACAGATATTAATTATACCAAAAAGGGTTGTATGAATGTTGTTGTATGAATTATATGACACCAGTCTATGTTAGTGGCTTAGTCCAAATACAATAATATTTTTGTTCGGAGTTACACAACCGAACTGCTCGTTAGGTATTATTATACATAATTTGTGCAGTGCATGCATTTACATTTTAGTATTAAGACAATTTGTCTTCAGTTCGCAATCAACCACGCGCGACTCACTACCATTTACCATTAGCGACGAATTATATATAAACAATTTATTAACCAGTTATTAACCATTGTACCAAATAAACATTTACCAAACTAAATCACCTCTTTCTTCAATTTTACTCCTTAAGTTAGAACAACTTTCTTCGTGTCTCACATTTTAAATACCTATACATCCAGCTAAGTAGTATGTGTTCGTATGGGGAAAGTGTTATTTTCTTTTCTATGAGTTTTTTTTCTAATTTATAATATTTTTTTATTCTTTGATTTTATACGACACAAATGTAGATTTTCGATCATTTACGTTTGGTGTATGTATTTGATCTATAGATACCGTTATTTAAATATTGACTGGCTTGAATAAACATATTCTTATATAATCTGTTATATTATGTATTGAAACTATATTTCACAATCTGTCACAATTTCTCTCCGTTCAAGACTATATCAGGATTGTGAGCTGGATCCAGGCCAAGTTTCTTCATTTCAACAGCCATTTCAAATAAATAATCATAACACTCCGTCCTGTAATATAAAATGTTATGTAAACTCCAAGTCAAAATTCATAATAGATAATAAATTAAATTTATTGTCTAAACTAGACATAGATGAGGTAGAGATACAGTCAGAAAGTCAAATAGTTATATTAAATAGGTGTCTGAAAATTTGAATACTATTTAAACAATTTTTTTAACTGGCCAGAGTGAAAGGGCTAATTGACGAAGTTACCATAAATATTTGCACTAAAATCAAATAAGCTTTACACCGATGTTATCATAATTATAATGTTGTTTAGTGTAAATAAATTAACCCTGATTATTATTAACTTCAAATATTTTAATAATATATTTTTTATTTTTATAATAAAAAAACTATACAAAATTAACCACACACAGTGAAAGCTCGCAATGGTAAAAAAATTATTTTGAAACATTGGAAAAACAAATCGAAATCGCTAATCGCTATTTGAAATCGTTAATCCTGAGATTAGCGTGTCCAAAAAAACACAACTCTATCAGCTTAATAATATTAATATAGCATTTTAAATAAATCTAGTAGGAATGTAGTAAAAAAAATGCTAATAAAAAATGACAGACATTTCATAGTAATAGTTGAAATAAAAGATGTGATTCCTATGAAATAACGGAATGAAAATGATATGAAATAACGAAATAAATAAGAACGAAGTCATCAATTTAACATTTCTAAAATTCGTTAAGAAACTATGTCTCCAACAGATCGGCTTGCCCAGAAACAAGAAATTTTACGCATAATTCCTCATATAAAGTAGTTGAGGACTTAAAACAAGGATATTTGTAAATCCTTGTAAAAAAACGGATATTTGTAAATCCTTGTATAAGCGGTTATCTGTAAATCCCTGTAAAAAGCGGATATTTATAATAAATTCTTGTAAGAAATGGATATTTGTATATTCTTGTAAAAAAGGGATATTTAAAAATTCTTTAAAAAAAAAGGATATTTATAAATTCTTGTAAAATAGGATATTTGTAAATTCTTGTAAAAAAAAGGATATTTGTAAATTCATGTCCTATGGGAGTTAAGTAGAGGATTTACAAATAGGACGATTCTTGCATGGAACTTGAATATATAAACTTTTAATAATAAGAGATCCAGTCACTCACATAGTTTTTGCTTGTTGCCAACTATCCCCCCACACGTAGACTCCGTGCCTTCGTACCAGAACCGCACTAGTCCCAGGGTATTTACGTAAAGCCTCTTCGAGGCTTCCCGCTAGATCTTTCTCGAACGGTGTGTTCTCAATTATTGGCACGACCAGTTTCTCATCATAGCGGAGATAACGACCAAGAGAGGCATCTTTTATACCCTGATTTATTTGACAATCAGTTAAGGTAATACCCGTGTGTTTCCTCTATTCTATAACATGGGGTCCTAACAAGCATAACGTGAAGAGATACCTACGCAGGCCGGTATTGTTTTTGGATTGTACCGTTCTCATCATCAGGCATGATTGTAGGTGGTAGAGCCACACTGATGCTATAACTGGTTTCAGCATGAATGGGTCGGCTCGTCCGGAGCAGTACCACCTTCTCACAGAATACCGACGTGATATAACAGTGTTTGCATTGTTGCGTTTCGTTCGATTAGTGAGAGCGCCGGAGGCTTACCTCCTTCCCTTTCCCTTCCCTCTCCCCCTTCCCCACCAACACAGGCTGGCAACGCACTTGCGACTCCTCTGGTGTTGCTGGTGTCTATGGACGGTGGTGATCACTTAACATCAGATGACCCACTTGTTCGTTTGCCGCCTATGATATAAAAAAAGTATAGTGCTGTCACTTTGTCGTGCAACAATAAAAAATAATTTTGATTGAACCATGACTAAATATGAATTGAGTTGTTACATTTCAAAATAAGCTAAATCCAATTTTAGCAGTACCTAATATTTTACGTTATTTTACATCGTTTTCAAATTTTATATATTTAAAATATGAAGATCTTTAAAAGAATACTATAAATCTTGTGGACGGTAAAAACTGAACTTGGTTTTCGAGGTATAACAACTGGAAATCTTAAAAAATTAGACAAATGAAATATTAAAATTGGATTTAGATCCTTTGGAAACGTAATGACTTAATTATTGGGGAAATAAGTCATATTGGTCGAGTAGTTTGCTAGGAGGAGATGTCAATTCAATGTCTGCGGGTTCGAATCTTCGAACCAGAGCTGCCAGAGCATGTACCAACAAATTTTTCGCAATTCTCATACATTCAGTAATTTAAATTAGTATCAGCTGACAGTGAAGGAAAACATCGTGAGGAAATTTGAATATGAGAAATGTTCTTGAAATACCATTGTATGTGAGAACATATAAAACTGTGGATTTCCCGCAGTTTGAAATTACCAACAACAATTTAGAACATTTGTTAAAGAAAAACATTGCAATGAAACCAGGCTTAACATATTACCTCAGATGAAATCTAAATCATCTAAAACCAAGTGACATTCTGGTTGATAGCAATAAACTATCTTAAAACAGTGATTTCTTAAATTATAAAATATTAATACACAGAATACTGATACATTATCAAAATGGGCAATTTTAGGCAGGTTTCAAGTGAATCTTACCTTGATCATCTCTTGATGTGTAATCACAAACTCTTTATCATAAAGCAATGTGCATCTAACTGCGTGTGGAGAGTGAGTGTGTATGACGGATCCAGCATTTCTCATTGTATATGCTAGCATGAATAGTGGTGTACATTGACTCTTCTTTAATCTAAAATAGAAAATAAAAATGTTTAAGAAGATTAAAAAATATGATACTAAGTCAATTCTTTTAATTACTTTAAATTAATTTCTTTGCGTGTAAATAGTTTCTCGAAATATTGACCTTTCTACATTTAATTTTTAAATGCATTAAAATATGCATTTTGCATAGTGGAAAATATGTAACGAGTCTATAGTATTAATTTGATGAATTCTCACAAACTTCAAAGTCAAGCAAAGTGAAAAAGTTAAAAAAATGTATAACAAGAGATATTCATCTGTGGAGTAAATATGACAATTTCACACTATGCCTTATTTAATTCAAAACTAAGCTTAACTTGTACTATCAATCCGGAATGATTTTGTTTGTGTTCAATTATGATTTAAAAATAAACACAGTTTAGCCTCACCTACTGATGAGTTACAATAGGATATATAGCATTTAAATCACCTCAATAAAGTTAATATATCCTACATATATCATTAACTTTATGATTTTTTTTTTAATTGTTTTAACAATCTTTCTATTTTAGTTATGAAAATACATACTTTTTCTCAGGTGGTGGTAGTTCTAAGTCAACATCATTAATGGTTTGAACAAACAGATCATCAGATTTCATTCTCTCCTTTTGTACTCCTGATGGAGCTATGTAGATTTTTTCGCTGGAATCATAAACAAAACATACATACATGTCTATATACACATGTATAGTAAGAATAAGGAATCAGGAAGGAGTTTGTATAAAAGAAATCAATCTGATTTGTTAAGAAAGTCTTGCAACCCCTTTTTTCAATTTTAGCACCTTCTATATATTCATATGAAATATATTCTATATTTGGTAGAACCACACTGAAGCTATTACTGCATGGTTTCAGCATGAATGGGTCGGCTCGTCCGGGCTAGTACCACCCGACCCACAGATAACTAATGTGAAGTAACAGTGCTTGCTTTGTTGCATTTCATTCGGTCAGTGAGAGCAACGGAAGACCATCTACCCTCCTCCTCCCTCTCCCCTTCCTTATTCCCTCCTCCCCCAAATACAAGCTGGCAAAGCACTTGCGACTCCCCTGGTTTTGCAAGTATCTATGGACAGCAGTGATCACTTAATATCAGGTGGCCTACCTGTCTGTTTCGAACCAGATAATAGACATGTCAAAATAAGAGATGTGTATAAATAAAATATACATGTATGCTGATGTGCACACCTCATCAACTACTGGATAGATTTGGATAATTTTTTTTTTAGTTTTAACTTTCTTTTTAGTTTTAGTATCTAAGTAACACTTAGATTCTATCTAAATTTAACTTTATTTAAAACTATCACCATATTTTCATTTCATATACAGCTATTACAATTTTAAGCAATTGTGATTTTTATAAATACTATAAAAGTCTAAGGAAACTATATTTTTATTACATTGTTTTAAATTTATTGTTCTGCACATAAAATACATTATTGAGAGATAGTAAACAAAGCAGACAGATATAAATACTTGGTAACAAAATGGTGATCTAAGTATTATAAAATTAATATCACGGACTTTTATACATTTCATATTAAATTGTGGTGGCCTAGTGTTTTGACCCGTGTAAAATTATTTCAATGGCTGCAGGTTCAAACCCCGGCATGTACCATTAAAATTTTCAGAATTCGATCTACTAATTTAAATTGGTGACACTATGGTCTGACGGTGAAGGAAAACATCGTGAGGAAACCTGAACCTGAGAAATGTTCTTGTAGCACTACTGTATGTGGGAAAAATATAGAACTACCGATCTTTCAAAGTTTGACATTGCCAATATGTCATGGGCTGGTGTGGAGATTACACCCATACCTTATATCGGGAAGATGCTTATGACCTTGCAGTGGGTCTCTTACAGGCTGATGATGATGATGATAACTTTCATATTTGGAAATGAAAAAAGATAGAATGAAATGACATAAACATTGATGAAATCATTACTTATATCATTCCGATATACATGCTGTGTTTTTGAATGATATTTCACAAATGAATACATGTATGAATAGCTTAGAATAGTTTAGCTAGGTCAGATTGGGGTTTGTTCGGTAACAGCCCAAGTCGAGGTGTGCCATGCACCCTTAAGCTCTCGCCTTAGTAGTCCGGTGAAGCTGTAAAGGCCTTGCAAGGCCAATAGCATAGTCAGTTCGAAAAAAAAAAAGCATTACTTATGATCTTTATAAATAATATAGGTAGTTTCTGAGCTGGTATTAGTTTTTTTACTCCCAAGTAATTTAAAACATTCTAAACATTATGTATTTATTATAATAGATGTTAAAATTCAATTTGCTTGTGAAAAAACAGTGTTATAAAATGTATTCACATACCCTTCCTTTATAGAGATTCCACCGCCTGTGCCTGTTACCCATCCTAAATGATAAAACTGGTTGCACAGTTCAGGAATCAGATTTCTAGGGTGTTCCTATAAGAGAAACAAGGTATATATATAAACTAATGAAATAACTATGCATAAATCTTTAGTAATAACATTATGTAAAATATTAATAACTAGGCAAAGCAAAAAGATGTAAGTTTTGGAAAGTAATCGAGTTAAAAAATACCTCAAAAGTTAGTGAAGAAACTTACTGGTCCAAATTCAGCCATTTTATGTTTCTTTAAATCATAGAAAAATAATAATACGGTAGATAGATATCTTCTTATCAGCACTACCGGAGTTGAACTACAATGTTATCGATATTAGACAATAATGTTGGTCTCTAAATCATATTATCAAAATCAAAACACTGAGAATGATAAGGTCAGCGTGCGTTTCATATTCGTACTAAATGAGGATCGGTAATTATTTTAAATTTTTGATAAATATTATATCAAATAAATATTATTACTATTAGAA
This sequence comes from Antheraea mylitta, assembly GCA_014332785.1. Taxonomy (NCBI): domain Eukaryota; kingdom Metazoa; phylum Arthropoda; class Insecta; order Lepidoptera; family Saturniidae; genus Antheraea; species Antheraea mylitta. Next base: position 418,268 of record JACEII010000067.1, on the reverse strand, counting down.
TGTATATGTTTAAAAAATGCAAAATATGAATGTAATGATAATATTATATATGAAAACTTTGTTTTGAAATAAAGTATATTTTGGGATGCATCAAAATTGTTTGCTTATTTTGTGTGTATGTAGTTTTCGAACGTTGTTCTTGTCATAATAACAACATATACAATAACAAGTGTCGAATATGTCAAAAATGTTTAGTTCACAGAGGTTTAGTTCTTTGCGTTTATAGGGTTTGCTTGTTTACATAACTTTTTATAATAATAATTTTACGTTGATATATATAATACTAATTACTTCTAATTGTAATCATTTAAAATAAATAAAAATGTACATAAGGTAGTAGCTATGTGTAATAGATAAGTAAATACTATTATCAACTGAGTTACTTTGTAGGTACATTTATTATAATTAATAGAGATGATATTTAGCGAATTATTATCGCAAGTCAATGGATAAAACTAAACAGTAGAAAAATTAATATACTCTAAATGTACGTAACAGTTGGTAGGTATAAAGATATCACCCAGACTGATCTGATTGTTTGATTTTTATCTGATTTCAGTAAAGTGAATACTCTAAATAATATTCCAAGTATTCTTCAAGAAGTGTTGACGTGAGCGTATTGACTAATATCGCGCCGGGTAAAGCTATTAAGGCTAAACTCGAATTGTTACTTATTTAAGCCGTAATAACTTTACTAATTTAGGTGTTAATAACTGTACGGATTTCTTCTATAATATTATGCTTTGTTCATAAACATGTTGCTTACCGATTCCGTTTAAAACACTACTTTTGTATATTCTGTAAATAATTATAATATTTTAATGTATGTAAGTACATAAGACATTTTTTTAACACTAGGGAATATTGGGGATATATGAATATAGAGAATAGGTTTTTATTATTTTCTTTTTAAAGGGTATAGGGAATGCTTTATGTAAAGATACACCTTTTATAATAATTAACTTGTTTTATTTGATACACACATTATATTTTCAGCCGCCATAGTTACATGTTCTTATATTTTTATTATACACACAAACATAAAACTTATTAGTGCTTTTTTTCTAGATACATCTCTATGTATCTACTGACAATTTTTGGCAACCGATCTTCTATTAGACTATTACTGCCATTGTCAAGCGGGTAACCATATTACAAGTTTCTTGATGTAATTTCAATGAATTAACATGATGGTGGCCAAATTGATAGAACTTTCCTAGGAGTTTTTGTGGTAAGTTAGAATCCCTGCTCCGTGGTATTATTTTTGATCCACTTCACTTGTGCACAATAACCAAACTACATTATGTAAAGCACAACCAATATTACACAATATAGAGCCAAATAACACAAGATTATGGATAAAAATCCAGTACATGACATTCTAAGATCATAATTATAAGAGGATAGGTTATAAATCTATTTAAAAAATTACATAATTACTCTTTGGAATGATCTATTTTGTTAGAATAATTTCTTAAATAAAAATGTCAATAATTTCGATTTTAAAATAAAAATTACTTCTCATAAGCACTGAAACATGAAAAATTGAAAATACTAATAAGATTTTAATGAAAAAAAAATTATGAATGTAATCTAACACTTACACATACATTTTCGTGATGCCTGACATACCAGAGTGCCTAAACCGACGTTACCGTGTTCTGGATGAGCTCGTTATGGATTTGACAAATGGGGGCTCCCATTGCAGTTCAGAGATGGAATGCAGCAGCGAGACCAAAAGCGATGCTGGTCTAAAGCTCTTATGTAGTTTTTGGAAAATTCTCAAAGAAAATCCTGATTATAACTTAAGCGTAAGTTGTCTAACTAGACATGTATATAATAAAAGTTAAAACGATATAGTTTACATTACTAATTACAGGTAATGAAGTGTATTTGGATCATAGTGGGTAATACAAGGAGAATAGTGGATTAAGCATTACTACTCAAAGAGTTGCCAGTTTTGTTCCAAGGTTATTATAGGCTGAACTATTACGTGAATTATCTGGAATCTCTATGTAGGTACATTCGTAAAAAGTTACAGACAATGAACGAATGTAAATAATAGTTGTAGGCACTGAAAATAAAATAAAACAAAATATGTACTAGACATTATCTATGGGTCTATAGACGAGTCTATCGAGTTTCATGTCAGCTCTTTACGATGAAAAAAAAAAGGAAATCTAACGTATCTGTACATTTTCGATTTTCGTAAAAAAATATTGCAGGTGTCTATCTAGGAATTATTTGTAATTATTATTATTATTAAAAAGAACTATTACTAGTTCTACTTTGGAAGTAGAAGTAGTAGAATACTAATTTATTATTTCACGTATATTTGTATACCTAGTATACTTTATTTGTTTGTGCGGACAGAGTGCACCATGGCATTGTATTCCTTTCAAAATGTGTTCTTCATATAGCTTGTCATCAGCCTTTTTCATTAGTGTGAGATTATTATATTCCTCATCCAATCAATCAAAAATCAATCCTCATGTTTTCTTCGATAGCAAGCAGTACAACAGCGTATGGGGTTACCGATAATCAACCATAAATGCTCCCAACAGCAACGTGTCACATGCTACATGGCTGGTTGCCAAAAGCATGATGACAAGACAAATGAAGACAAGAATAAGCAGACTTTGAGCAAACTCATGAAGTTAGTGTATTTCATGTATCTAGTGGTCTAGTTGTTAGCTATTCTAACTTTTTTTTGTCAACGAATTTTTTAGTAGATTATTACTGCCTTTGTCAAGCAAGTAATGATATTACAAATTTTTTTAACTTTATTTTTGGCAACCAATCACATTATTACTGCCATTGTCGTGTAGTTAATAATATTACAAGCATCGTTTGAATATTTCAATATTCTAACAAAATGGTGGCTTCCTTGTTAGAACCATCCAAGGAGTTTTTGTGGCATCTCAGAATTTCAAGCTCCGTGGTATTATTTTCCTTTCATTTTACTTATGGACAATAAACTAACTATATTCATAAAACACCACAAAATTTACTAAATATAGCGTCAAATAAGTCACGATTATGAATAAAATATAAAATCCACTACATGACAGACGAAAATCCCACCAAAAAGTCATATTACAAGTTACTTGCGATTATTTCAATGAACTCAGAAGATGGCGGCCGTCTTATTAGAACTTTCCAAGGAATTTTTGTGGCAAGTCACAATCCACACTTCGTGGTATTGTTTCCTATCCACTACACTTGTGCACTATAGCCAAATTATATTATGTAAAACACCACCAATATTACATAATATAGAGCCAAATAATTCAAGATTATGAATAAAATATAAAGTCCACTACATGACATTCCAAGATCCCTCCAAAAACTCCGTATTCTAAATTTATGAAATTCAATTTGCAAAACTTTTTTCTTTCAAAAAATATTTTTTTCCTACTATGCATTGAAAAAGTTCGTTAAATGAAGTATACATTCGACTGATTTTATTTTTCGTATCGTTTAAAGCTTGCTTGACACTTAGTCAACGTTTTGTAATCGTCTAATTCGTGAATCAGACTTTATACTGTAAAAATATATTGTATGTGGATCGAGGACATTTGGGTATAATATAATCAAATATTACCAAAACCGAAAACATCGACATTTTTTCTGTCCGCTTCACATGGAAGATCCCATGGACTTAATCTGTTATTTGATTGAAGAAATGGAAATCCATCATTAAATATAGCACAGAGGATGTTAATTTGCACTTCCGCCTCGAATTTATTGCTCACTAGTTTTAGTAAAACCGCTTTTTGTGAGACGTAGTACCTCAATACCTCAATCAATTCCAGGCGGAAGTCCAAAGTAACATCCTCTTCTTCTTCTTTTTCTTGTTTTGGCTCCGCAGAAGCACTTGCCAGTGTCAATGTTTTCTTTCAATGAACGTTATAGTACAATAATATTACAAGCGTCGTGTGATCATTTCAATAGTCTAACAAGATGGTGGATCCCTTGTTAGACCTTCTAGGCAGTTTTTGTGGCATCTTAGAATTTCATGCCCCGTGTATTATTTTCCATTCACTTCACTTATCCTCAATAAACTAACTATTTTACATAAAACACCACCAAATTTACACAATATAGAGTCAAATAACACAAGATTATGAATAAAATATAAAATCCACTACATGACAGACTAAGATCCCGCCAAAAACTCAGTAACCTCCTCTATAATACTTTAGTACCTGGGCGACCGAGCCTAGCTCGGTTCTTTGAAAAACATTTTTAAATTAAAATAAACTGTTAGGTTTGCCTTATAAATTTTTTTTTTTTTTGTAAAAAATAAAAATATTTAAAAAATATATTTCTTCTACTGTCACTCCTGTCGTTACACGGATTTTCGAAGCAAACGATTTCCATCTGACCTTATTTTTGTTTTGACAGCGCTGACGAAATTTACCTTTATATTCTAGCTATATTTTTTTATTGCCTGAAAACTCAGTTAAAAAAGTTTCCTATGAATAAAATCTAGCAGCATAGCTAGATCGATTTATCATCCCCGAAACTACTTACATACTAAGTTTCACGGAAATAGATGACGCCGTTTTCAAGATCCTGAATATATACGAATATAAAAATATACAAGAACTGCTCGTTTAAAGGAATAAGATAGGCCATAACGACAATAGACATATTCGTAAATTTGTATTGTGCAAATTTTTCCATAATTGTTGTTCCACAATTTCCATAAATACTGGTTGTTTCTGTATGACCATTCCGACTATCCTACATCTCACGTTATGTAAATTATGCACATCATTCAATATTAAAAATCTCCTCTCCTTACCAATAAATTCTGATAACGGGGTACATTATATCTTAATTCATGAATGTCTATATTCTTTAATCCATTGATTCTAAATAATGGTTTGATTAATTTGACTCTAGTTTCTATTGCAGTGGTACCCAACCGGAGACAAGCCCGAAATGTTGTGCCTCGAAGTCGGTTGCGTCGAATGTCGGCAGCGATGTTTTACCGCTTAGCAAAGTTTTGTGCAATTTAAAAGAGGTTTGTATAGATTTGGATGATGATAATAAAAGCGAATATCCGCGACTTTAACTATCACAAGCAGTATAAATAATTAAAATATATAGCTTTGAGTTAAAGTGGATTTAGTTAGTAGCTCTGTTGCGTTTGACTGATTTATTGTCGTGTCTGAGACGAGACGAATTAATACAGCTCCTGTATTAATTAGTTTGTTGTCCATTTATCAGCTTGTTCTATTATAATTAGTTTCTTTTATTATCATCTTTTATTTTAAATAATTGTTTAGTTTTTATTACTGTAAGTGTGCCTAGGTATATCTTTAAACTTATTTCGGTTTGCATATACGTCTATATAAATAAATTTCATTGGAGTGTCTGTTTGTAAAATCAAAATAACAGATTTATATTAAATGGATATTAAAGTATACACAGTAATCTTAACAAAAAAAAAACAATTTTTGAAATTGTTGACTTTTTGTTTACCAGCCAAAGTTAGGGCTCCGCACAAATATAGGATAATCCTTTATAAAGATTTAAAGCAGATAACATAAAATTCGCAGTTTTTAGGTCATTATAATTATAGCAACATTTATGGTGCACGATCTAAAATTAGCGTTTCGAATTTATTGGTAAGTAAAAATAACCATAATTCTCATCATATATTATATATAAATGCTTTAAACATTTTTCTCAAAATTACTCTTAATTACTAGTGAATACTTACACCATGATGAATAAATAAGTTTAAGAACTGATTGATACTTTGATTAGTAGAAACTCCTAAACTATATATTATTTGTGTTTATCATCTCATTATATCACATGACCTGGTGCATGGCCCTAGGACTCTTCCCGAAGGAAAGTATGGCCATAATTACCACGCCAGCCAACTACGTATTTGGCGATTTCAATCTCCAAGAAATCCACATTTCAATATTTTCCCACATATGTCCAAGAACATTTCTCAGGATCAGATTTCCTTACGATGATTTCCTTCACCATCAGTCGATACTATTACAAATTAAAATTAATAAATGTATTGGAATTCCATCGGTCAAACCACTAGAACACCAGTCAACAAATGATAATGTTCAATTTTTTTTTTATTCATCTGTACTATAATCAAGGCGGCATCCTTCGACAAGAAATGCAACGAGAGGCTCAACGATTTAATGCTAGCTCAAAAAGAGCTCAAAAATCAGATAGAACATTTAGAGCACAGGGAGAAAGAGGGGACGCGATTACTCAAACAGGCCGACTGCATGTGGTCGTGTATGGAAGACACGTATAAAAAGAAAATAGCAGAGTCATTGGAGAAGCAAAAAGATCTATTAAAACAGGTAGGTGTCATATTATACACCAATGTATAGTATTTGTAACCACCATATACTTTTTACATAGATCTATAAATAGAAAAAACGGTACTTACGTATTAAGGTATTACGGCCGGCTTGCGCCGTTTTTTTTTTCTCATCTAACATTTTTTTATTTCGTGGGGAAATCCTTTATGGATACCAACTCTCCTGGAGGAGAAGTGGGTTATGTCTGACACTCATGGACTAAAACCCCACGGTGTACCGACAGACCGGATTTGTTGGGGCGGCAAGGGATCGTACTAGCTACTTAACCTTGGATAGCCGCCCCAACGGTCCGCCTGGTGGAAGGTGGCCGCTGGGGTCCTACGTCATAGAGAGACAAACTGAGTACACTTCAGCTGCCTCCCCTTGTCGGCCAGACCTGTGCAATGAGGAGATCGGCTCCTTTGTTAGTTTAACCTAACCGAACCGAACCGAGATGGGAATATTAAGAAAAATAAATAGTCCAACTATTAAATACACAATAAGATACCAATCACATGCCCCAGGTGTAGATTTTCTGCACTTGACCAACTTCAGTTGCGATGGCGTTAATAAATAGGAATCGAAAAAACTTTAGAATTTTTCAATCATCAATAAATGCCTCCATTAGAATTTCACTAAAAACAGATGCTCTCGCTACCACAGCACAAGATTATAAAGACCAAGTAGAGTCGCGGCGATATTTTTAGCCGCCCTAAATATAGCCATAAGTTCGGGATAGGGTTTTTGACGGGATTTTAATCTGTCATATTGTTCGGAGCTACACAACCGAACTGCTCGTTAGGTATTTTATATAATTTGTGCAGTGCGTGCACTTTAACATTTTAGTATTAAGACAATATGTATTACTTCAGTTCGCAATCAACCACGCGCGAATCACTACCATTGCCAGCTATTTACCATTAGCGGCGAATTATTATAAACCATTTTACAAATAAAACATTTACCAATTAAAAGATCTCTTTCTTCACATATAGTGGTTTTTATTCATAATCTTGTGTTAATTGGCTCTATATTTTGTAAATTTGGTGGTATTTTACGTTATATAGTTAGTTGATTGTGTAAAATGAAGTGAATCGAAAATAATACCACGGAACATGAAATACTGATATGCCACAAAAGCTCCCTGGACGGTTCTAACAAGGGAGCCACCATCTTGTTAGAATATTGAAATATTCACACGACGCTTGTAATATTAATTAATTACTACACGACAATGGCAGTAATAATCTGAAAGATTGGTTGCTAAAAATAAAGTTAAAAAAACTTCGGGATATGTATAGTTAAAAGTAGTTAACAGTTTAATATGAAAGAATGTTAAAATATTATTATGGGAATCTAAAATTGCATTTATTTCTCCTTAAGTTGTCTTGAGGTTACACGTAAAATACAATAAGTATTTAAATCCTAATTTGCATTCGGGGCAACTGTATTCAGAGCAGTCATAAATTGACGTGGACTTTAAGTTGAAACAGTTCTTTAAAAATACTATTGTTATAATTATTCTCTAGAGATTACTATGTACCGCATTGAGAATCACAGGCCTATGCAAGGATACTTGTTTAAAAATATCAGGCATCTACCTGACTATTGCAGTATGTTTTATAACTTCCTATTCTTGTTGCTGGTTCTTTATTGCCGAAATAAGAGATGATATTCACAATGTACTAATTAATTCTTAGTACAACCTGATCGCACTCTTTATAGAAGCACTGGAGATAACGTAGTTATACTATCTTAATAAACAAGGCTACAAGTCGTATCTAATGGGTGGTAAAGCCAAGATGAAGCAATTTCTGGTTTTAAGATGAATGGCTCGGCTCGCTTGGCGTACTACCACCTGACCCACAAAAACACCGATGTGAAGTAACAGTGCTTGTATTGTTGCGTTTCGTTCGGTCAGTGAGAGCGCCGGAGGCCCAACTCCCTTCCCCCTCTCGCCTTTCCCTTGCCCATCCCTTCCTCTGTCTCTCATACACAGGCTGGCAACGCACTTGCGAGTCCCCCGTTGTTCCTAGTGTATATGGATGGTGGTGATCACATAACATGAGGTGACCCATCTGTTCGTCTTCCTCCTTTCAAATAAAAAAAGCAAAAAAATCTATCTGACTCATATTTCAAAATATGCTAAATCTATTTTTGGCCATTTCTAATACATTTCACGATCCGTATATTTTTACAAATATGAAAACTTACGAAAAACCTTACAGGCAACAAAACTTCGTTCTCGATGAATAGAAACTGGAAATGAAAATATTGAACATGTTGTATGACCAATTAAAAAAAAAAAAAACAATTAAATTTGCATTTAGCTCATTTTTAAATGTAACGAGTTATTTGTCGTATTGGTTTTCGAATAACACGTTTAATAATATTTAAGCTCAAAGAAGTAGAAACTAGTGCAACTAAGTGGCGTCAAAATAAAAAGGATTTGGAGATGCAAATGGACAGTATAAATAAATGTCAGCAAGAAATTAAAGAAAAAATTGAACAGAAAACAAATGACCTCAAATGCATGGATATGGAGATAGTAGGTTTTAAGAAACGTGTAGAAGATAATAAGAAGGATACTGAAGCTGCGGAGAAATCACTCGGTACGAGAAAACAAGCTTCTGATGTAAGTCTTTCATGACAGTTTCAATTTAAATCACCATATGAAATCCTTACTACTTAATCTCAATTATGAGGTAGCTTCTCTTAACCGATGTATTTATATAGAATGTTACGTTTATGAGTTCTTTTAAAGTGTTAACTCTATGAATAATATTTGATTTTGATACAAGTACACTCATCAAAAAGTCTAAGCAACATGTACTAATTTAAATTTTAGGATGGTTCTTCACATAATAACGTTGTATTTTATTTTTAAAATAATATCTTTAGGGTTCTATGATGTAAAAATAACAGCTGTTCTCTTTATAAGTTCTTTTAATAACAGAAATGAACAATATTAGAATATATTGTAGAAACTAAGATACATAAGAAACTAAACTTTTTTTTTTACAAAATGAAGTTTCTAAAGGAAATGTATTTATTGTGAAAGAAATTTAATACAAAGTATGGTCTCCTCTGCTATTCAGAACTTGTCGGCAACGATTATTCATTGAATTAATGAGACTGTTTATGTCATCTTGCGGTATTCGCTCCCAATGGAATTGTAGCAAATCCTTCAGCTGTTGGGTTGTTGTCGCTCCGTCCAAGTCCTTCAAAACACGTCTCTGGAGCATGTCCCATGCGTGCTCGATGGGATTGAGATCTGGTGATTGTGCAGGCCAGGGCAATACCCGGATGTTCTCCGTTGCAAAGTATTCACTGGTTCGCCGAGCTGTATGTGAACGCGCATTGTCATGCATTAACCTAAAATCGGAGCCAAAGGTTTGTGCAAATGGATAGACATAAGGTCTGAGAATATCCTTAATGTAATTTTCAGCATTGATGTTTCCATTTACAAAAACGAGCTCAGTTCGCCTGTCATAACACCCGCCCATAACATAACTGTTGAGCCGCTGTATGGATGAACTTCCTGAACGCACCTGAGCATTTCAATATATCCGGGCCGACGATACACTCGCACCCTTCTTGTATCAGGCTTAAACCCGAATCGCGACTCATCGGAAAATATAATTTTATCCCACTGTTCCTGGGTCCATGTTATGCGTTCTCTACACCATTCATGTCGACGAGCGCGATTCCCGTGACGTATCGGTGGGCACCTGATTGGGCGTCGAGCTCGTAGGCCGTACTCATGCAGTCGATTTCGCACAGTTTGAGGACTTACATTAACACCACTTGAAATTTGTAGCCTCAAACTTATCTCTCGAGCGGTTAACATCGGCTGGCATCTTGCAGTCAGTTGTATGTACCGGTCTTGCCGAGTGGTTGTACTTCTTTTACGGTCTGGATGCTCTTCAGCTGGTTCTCCTGTATTATTGTAGCGCTGCCAAAGACGACAAATAACACTTCTATGAATGCCAAAATGTCGAGATACCTGAGATTAATTACTTCCCGCTTGCAACATCCCTACAGCTCTTTGCATTTCATCTGCCATCAAATGTCGTCGCTTCATAACGCAAAGAATATCTAACAATTCAATTTTGTCGCTAACTTTATTTAAATGGTTGGTAAAATTATAAAATCAAGACTAAACGTAGCAATTAAAACGCACTTAAATTCAAACAAATTCGCAGTCATTTGAATTTTATGAAAAAACAAAACATAATCAAATTTTTTTTTACAACCAGCCAGTATGTCATCAATAACAAAAAAGTTTACTTACTTACGCACTTTGTTTGAGTAAATACTTAGAAATTAATTAATATAAATGGTAAAATTTGTAATATCACGCATGTTGCTTAGACTTTTTTGATGTGTGTATATAAATCTCTGTCAGTATATTATCTATTTTTTAGCAAAGTTCTTTATTATAGGCGAAAATAGCAAAATTAGCTATAGAGTTATCAAAACAACAGAAAATACTAGCTGAACAGAACAAAAACAAGCAACTGAAGGAAAAAGAAGGAAGCAAATATGTCAAAGAGGCAAGAGAAGAGTTACACAAAATTTGCACAGTTTTACTGGAGAAGAAACTTAAGAACGAAGACCTTAAAGCCGAGGCATGCTATTATTAATCAATCTAATTACTCGTGGCATTTTATGCTTTCAACTTTACATTTTTTTTGTATTTAAATCTGATTGAGGTAGATTAACTTAAACGTAATCAAAATATATAAAAGTCATGATGTTTATCCACGATGAACGCCGATACTACTCAACCGACACTCATGACACGTAGACATTTATGTATATTTTGGTCCAACTTAAGACATAGGCTAATTTACACTTCGATTAATGGCTTCAATATTTTTATTACAAATTAAATGATTGTCAATGTTGGTTATTGATTGTAAGTTTCATCAGTCTCGAACAGATGGCGCTTTAAATTAGTTTGTTGACATATAACTATAGGAATGACTGTTTAGATATTTCATATATGGCACCACGTTTTAATTTTGAATTACTTTTTAACCGACGAAAAAAACGGAGGAGGTTCTCAATTCGTCGCGTATATTTTTTTTTATGTATGATCACGCATAACTTTTTACAGTATAGTCCGATTTTAAAAATTCTTTTTTTTTCTGGAAAGTATACTCTGAAGTTGGTCCCGTTTAAATTTGGGAAACAAATTCCAACCCTAAGAGTATGAATATCGAGAACGATTGGTTATTTACGCACTGATTATATCTATGACCGGGCATAACTTTAGACAGAATAGTCCGAATTAAATTATTATCCTTTGATTTGAAAGAGTATACCCAGAAGTTGGATCCATATACATGTAAATGTGAAAAAATGCAACCCCCAGGGTAGCAAAACAAGGCATGATTTATAATTCAGCTTCTGAGTTTTGTATTACAAATAAATTAAGCATGTAATAATTACTAAGATCATAGTCACAAAAAATTATAAAATAAGAACATTTTAACAAAAAATTAAACCGCCAAAAAAACTGAAAAGCAAAAAATAATAAACCTTTTACTTTATTCATCT
>JACEII010000067.1:372885-401353 GCA_014332785.1 Antheraea mylitta | reverse complement strand
TCTACCACCTGAAAAGGAACACGCTGTAAGTAGAACAAATTTTATTTTAAAAAGATAGAAATAATCAATAATAATACGATCATCGTTCTGTTTATTACTAGCTGTTTTCGCGACCTCTAATATAAAAATACAGTGAGTAATACAATCATCTGAATGTAAGTAGTACTTATCCAATTTTCTCTCGTGCTTAGGTCGCGTCGTCATTAAAATTGCAATAACTTTTGATAGAGTGGTTCGATTTTAATGAAACCAAAACTAAATGTTACTCGAGGATAAGCTTTAGATGAGGTTGTGTCGTGACCTTAGTGTTTTAGCTATGATGCATGTTCATACAAGTAGACAGACAGCGAGACAGACATCTTTAAAAATGATTGATTGATTTGTATTCTATTACTTGTTCCTAGACGGGTATTTTTTTTTACGAAAATCCAAAAGTACAGACACTTTAGATTTACATTCCTATTATATGTATAGATGATTATATACTTAATGTTCTCAATTATACAGTACATTTTAGCTTCAGTTTTAAGTATCCATTCCACCACAACCCGATAACATTTATTTCTCGCATGAATCAGTCGTTATATGTAAGCTAAATTTAATTTTAGTAGTTCAAATACTATACATGCAACATATGAAGACCTTAAAAAAACCTTGTGAACGGCAAAATTTGATCTTAGTTCTCGGTGTATAAAAAGTGGAGATCTTAAAAAAAATTAAGATGTTATATGAACGATTAAGATTGGATTAAACATATTTTGAAATGAACACACAAGTATTACGGTCTCTTAAAGTACTTATATTAATATTTTCAGCAGTTAGCAAATATCGAATTTAACTAAACCTTCAACTTCTTATTTTTAAGGTCGAAATTACGTCTTGTCGCCATAAAAACTCGATTGCTTGTGGACCTGATTGTGCCATGCACGCAGTACCTAGCAGAATGGGTACAGACTTAGCCAGTTTGCGACCAGCTTCATGCAAGGAATCTTCATGTCCTTTCCCAAAAAACATGAGAGCAGCACGATGTTTATTTGATTCTGATTCTATATGTTCATCGACCAAAGGATTTGTTTTTTCGGTACCTTATGTAGCTGATTTGTCCAGTTACGATGAAACTGTAAGTAATAGTTAGTAAACAGATTTTTTTATTTTGGGATTATCTACGTGTCCATTAATTACTTTAGAAGATCAGGTAGGGAAGAGATCAAGGTAAACCTCACTAAATGTCAAGTGGGGAAGTTTGTCGGTGGTAGAGTCACGCTGAAGCTATTATTGGTTTCAGCATGAATGGGTCGGCTCGTCCGGGGTAGCACCACCCTCTCACAGAGAACCGACGTGAAGTAACAGTGCTTGCATTGTTGCGTTTCGTTCGGTCTTTGAGAGCGGCGGAGACACAACACAGACTGGCAACACACTTGGGACTCCTTTGGGGTTGCTAATGTCTATGGACGGCGGTGATCGCTTAACAACAGGTGACCCGCCAGTTCGTTTGCCTGCTATATGATATTTAAAAAAAATCAGGCAAAAAATTGTGTCAAAATTTGAGCTAGTTGCTTTAAAGTAAAAATATATTTGTAGACTAAACTATGCCAAAATCTAATAACTCTTCTGTGTATTAAAAAGTTATATTGTATTGATATATCAAAATTTAATGCAGTAATGATTGTATTTAAATATTGAAAAGGTAAAAGTAAATATAGTAAAGCAAAATGTGTTTTTTTCTTTATGAATAAATATATACAAATTTTAAAAGATCTTACGTGAGATTAGAGAGTCGAGAGAAATCTCACAATTCAAAGGGGAAGTCAAAACAACTTCAAAAAACATTGAGTGAATCTAAGTTTCGGATTTATTTACCAGAATATTAAAAAATTATCCCCGGAGCATTATATCATAATTTATTACAAAAATTTTATTAGAATCTTACCCGTACATATGGAAAATAATAATAAAAAATAAAAAATGAAATTTGGTCAGTATGCATTGCTTAGATAGTTACAATAATTTACAACAGTGTCGTCGTGGATATTTTAGAATATTTGGAGAGAGAGTTAGTTATAAATAAATTAATGTGAGAAAAATCCTAAAACGAACACAGAAATATCTAAAAGGAAGATTTTCTTTTATACTCTAGTGTTAAACCCAATTTCAACGGAACGTGCTATAGACATAAACGAATCAGTATAAAAAGCCCAAAATAATAAACGCACATTATCATACGACACACAATGTGTTTAGTTTATCGAGCCGACATATGTAGCCTGAAGTTCCAAATAATGTTAAATAATGACCTGGTCTAAGATGGTAAATAAGCCAAACCTAGAACGATCTGGCTCTCAAGTCATCATCTCATTATCATCATCACATTTAAAGGAATACACCAAGAGGTGCCTGGCGATAGATTTTCAACTTGTGACTTAGTAAAACCCCTACTTACCAACATATTATGATTTCAACACGATATTATCCTTCACCGCAAGCTTCACAAAGACGTCTATAGACGCTATGTCAGAACACAATATAAACTAAACTATTATCGCTTGGACGTAATCGAGTCAATGAAATTTTCCTTTTTAGGTTTTATGTAAATGTGACAGTTCATCTACTAAGCCTGTATGTCGAGGTATGTACGAAGTGAATTATAGATATATCTCAGTTTTTGAAGTTATACTTCCTTTGACGCGTTAGGGAAAAATGATGAGAGTAAATTGTACGACGCGCGCACACACCGTTACGAAAAACCGACAACCTGAAGTTAGCTATAGTCAACGTTTTGTTTCTTTGTATTTGTTGTTTGTAATTCTTTGTATTAAAACTTTCAATGTAATAATTACTTTTTTTTCTGTTATTAGCCTCTTTTTTTCTACAAATGTAGAATAAGGCGAAAGATAAAATTTTTGAAAAGATTTTTATCTTGTTACGCCAAAGAAGTATAATTTCTAACGCGTGTACATAAGTACACACACACTTTTTTTTATTAAACTTACGTGGGAGTTTTGATTTTATGACCGTTCCTTCCGTAATTCTAGATAAGAGAAGTCATCCTCGGGGAAGAATTATTGAAGAGGTAATGGGAAACTATGTCGAAGTTTGCCCTATAGACAGAGTAAGTTATTCGGTCAATAGTGACGAATCTGTGGATACAAAGCAATAGATTGAAGATTATGTTTTCAAAATTTTTGTTCTTAATTTAAGTAAATGTATTTTCCAAATAAATCAAACAGAAATGCATGGTGGTTTTATTTTTTTTATACATAATTTTGGGAATTAACCACCATGCCCAATACAAGCAGTACAATACATAATGAAATGTATTGTGGTGAGTCTCATATTGGAAGCTATAATACATGGGTTGTGCTAATTTAATGCCAGTGAAATATATGGCCTTGAGATGCTAAAACTTATCCATATTTACGTCAGACTTCTTATTGAATAAGTAAACTGACTTATTAAATATGGTGCTATGTAATATAAAGCGAAGTTGTATAAGCATTTTTTTTTCTCGAACTGACAACGCTATTACCGTTACTTAGGGCCTTCACAGCTTCATCGGACTGAAAGCAATTATGGTAAAAACGATAGCTGTTCAATAATAAAAAACTGTTACTTATAATATCATTGTTGCTGCCGGTGAGAAATCTTCTTGATAATATTTCCAAATTATTGACTTAGAGTATTGTTCGATATCCTTAGGATTTCCTAAATCAAAACTACTATAACAGTTACACTGCATAATATAACTTGCGATTAATTAGTGGAAATTATAGAGAACTGTGTAAGGTGTATCGATGAAATAGAGACATATTCCTAATATTCGATAAATTATCAGTAATATACGAGAGAGATTATTTCATACATCAAAAGACTTGTAGATAATACGAATAAGCTTACTTTCGACATATCCCAGAGTTACGTAACAGAAGTGTACGCAGAATCATTAGAAAATATCAGAAATGTTGTTAAAAAGATAAAAGTAAATTCAAATAACATATGGTTTTATATAGCTGATTTCAACTGTTTTGTATTAATGCTCCCACGTAAGTTATAATTAATAAATGAAATGTGCATGTTTACAATTATACGTAAAATCTTACGGTTGGTTTACAGATATAAAACATATGAAAACAGCTATACAACAACAAACAGACAAAGGAAAAAATATTGATACACATCACCAAGTAAGTGTTCAAGATATTCCGCAAGAGGTTTTAACTGTCGAAAAGCAAATAAATAAAGAGTCATATGCTCGACGTTTATACGATATTCGTAAACTCAAAACTGTTTCAAGTACACCTAGTCGAATTGTTGACCAAAAGACCACATCAGAAACCGATATGCTTATAAAACCAATTGATAAAAGTACAAGTACCATAGTATATTCTAAAAATTTAAAACAACAGAAAATTAATGGTCAGTTACTTACTGCTGATGATGATATGAATATTGATTTAAACAATCTATTTATTGAAGTGACTAATACTGATTCTGGACATTTGGCTATTGAGTTAGAAGACAAAGTCATTGAAATGATTGAAAATAAATTACAAGGAGATCCAAATATCTGTATTTTTGCTAAGAAAACAGATACGGGTCATTATATTTTGGATTTTAAAACTGAATCAAATACAATGACGAAAAATCAAAAGATCACAATGAAAAAGACATTATCAGGTAATAACATTTTTGAAATCAATACAAACTTGCTTAACGACATCCAACATATAAACACACAAAATAAAAAAGAATACGGACTACAAGACAATGGTCGTGATAACATGGAAATGACTAACGATATTAATACTAACACAGTACAAACTATAAAACAAATACGAGAGAATAACAGATTTTTTAAAATTAAAATTAAGGATATAAAAAACAATATAAAGGAACCTCCCGCCGTTCTGCATGTCACACCTTCAAATAATTATATAGTCGTATTGGATAAAGAATACGAAAAAAATTACTTACAAACTGTAAATGATTATATAGGTGAAGGTAATAATGAATGTCTTGTTGAATTACATAAAACGACCTCTAACAATTATATGATCACCCTCGGTGACATAGGTGAAGACTCTCAAGTTGCTAAACAAAACGCATTATTAGTAAAATCCCCGTCGGGATATATAAAAATTTTAGTAAACGGTCCAACATTCGATGCTATGGATTACGCTGTGTTGAGAAAAACTTCTACGTCTTCAATAAAAGCGTATGTAAAATTATTGAACAATTTGCCTAATTCTAACAAAGACTTACATGCAGATGGATCCCTTGAATGTAATTTACATCACACCAATTTTAATACCGATTCACATTTATACAGTAACGAAAAGTTAAAAAATCAGCAAAGTTCGGTTGTGAATTCCTCGGTTGCACTTAAGAGAACATGCTCAGGACATCACACAGTAATTTTTAATGAAGATTCGAAAAAGACATTTGTTAAAAATCTAAAGAAATATTTAAAAGAATCTCAAGGATTAATACCCATAAAAATATCTGAGTCCGGTGAAATATCACTCATTCTAAATAATAAGGATGAATTTAATGTAGGATATGGATCGTTAAAAATAACACCTTCAGGAAACATTTACGTCATTGTCGATGAAAAAGTTATTCAGGTTACTGCAAAAGATTCTAATATTAATAACGACGATATTGGATCGAAACATATAATTTATCAGATAAATCAACCGGTAAACAAGACCGTTACAACGACTTGCAATGCAAAACCTGATTGGTCTTTCTGTAACCCTAGCAAATGTGTATGCGACAAATTGGGGGAAACACAAAAGTGGATGGAAAATAGTACCATAAGAGATCGTTTTGAACTATTTCAGCCTGAGGACTACAGTGGCACTGTTTCCAAAGGTGAAAAGGCAAATAAAGGCGTTAGGCAGAAAGTTTGTAATCCAGAAAAATATGCAAATACTGTAAAACGTAGGAGTTTGGAAACTTGTGATTGTTGTCCCGTTATAAGCGATCCAAAATCAAAAAAGTGTTACTTTATGGTAGACCCTATATGTTCTCCTAATATAAGTCGATATGATGCCTTATCAAATGATTTGTTTAACATATCAGGACTGAGTAACGAAACTAGTAAGGATGATGTTGCTCAAATAGATTATAAGAAAAATGAAGATAACTGGGACTCATTGAGCTATTTGCCTCCCCAACTGCCCGCATTTCTAAATGGTTACAAATATAATTGAATATTGTTTTGTATTTTTGGTATTATCGGTTAACTTTGTTCTTGTTGTCTCAGCAGTATGAAACATAGAAATTATTGATAAATCTGTAATAAAAATTATAAACTTTTATGCGATTTCTATTTTTGCATAGCTTGTGGAGGTTATTAACTTGTCCACATTCAAAATCTCTCTTAAAATTACAGTGAAATACATGTTTTTGTATTCTATTTATCATAAGAATGCTATTTAAAATAGTTTATCTTCTCTGGGTGATACCAATAACGACACTTATTTAGCATTAGTGATTGTGATCAGATTCTAATGGTACTCCCATACCTGCGTGTATCGGCACGACGTTTTGTCTATGGTCACACTAAATGCAGATGTGAGAAGACATTATCGTAATGCGTTACGAACTATCGGACTGCGTGGCATGATATCTTGGCTGGCGGTTTTTACACACATCAAAGGAGTTTAGCGGATGCTAATGTCGAGTCAATTAAAAGACACAGGTGTGGCAACGTATATTGTGTGTCTTTATCGGAATGACTTTTAACGTTAATTTTAGAGCGACAAGTAGTCGAAGCTTCGTTTTGCAGATATGGGAGTAGCATAACGGTTTCGATTAGAACTGATGTCATTTTAGGTAGGATAGAAATAGTTACCGGTTGTAATGACCACTTACCATGAGGAGAATAGCGTTCTAAAAATCCAATTATTAAATTCTGATATATTTGTGGTATTGTTCAATGATACTAAGTAAAGAATTACAAAGTATTTGCTTATCAATACATCTTGGATTTTGACGACCAGTTCTATCACAGATTTTGAAAAAATAAATAAAATCAAATAGAATTCATAAGATGTTATTTTTATGAACATTAATGTTATATCGAGTGATTAATTTTTATTCAAAGTTATTTAGGATCCATGACGGCTGTGAAAAGATATTCCAGTCTGTTATTAATAATATGTTCTCTTCAAAAGTAAATTCGTTTTACGCTAGCAAACCGTTTCCATTTATTTTTTGTTGTCTCTCCTAGACGTAACCCATTTTGGCGCTTACTTTTTCTTCTCAATACAAAAACAAATGACGTTTCATCCAACAATTTGTGTTCAGCGAATTTATGGTTTAAAATAACAGATGTTTATTGTGGAAGTTGTTTAATTCCTCACATTTGAATTCGAAATCCTCGATTCTCATTTCCTCCCGTAGTTATTTCTGTTTTGTTCTATTATCTTATTGTTTCCTTTGGTTATATTTTTAGTGTAGGCGGCATCTGTTTTTATATTAGACTACTAGTGCCCGCGACTTCGTCCGCGTAAAATCTTATATCAAAAACAGTATGTATGTAAATGTATTAAGTCCATTTATTTTTCTCTCGTACTTCTTAAGCCGCGTTCTCATTAAAAGTACAATAACTTTTGATAGACCAAACAGACCTTATTAAACAAATACTAAATGTTACTCGAAGATATATATGCCTTATGATTTTATTGAAGCGGTTTATCCTGAACGCAATATTTTAGCAGTCACACGTGTTCAATCAAACAAACCGACAGACAGTCATTTCTGAAATTGATTAGAATGTATCCTATTACTTCTTTCTAGATTTTGTCACAAAAATGTAAACAGTATAGACACCTTAGGTTTACATTCTTATTATATGTAATGATGTAAATATTTCTTTAGGTGTAGTTCTTGTAGGCTTTCTAATGTCTGTATATTTGTATGAACACGCATCACTGCTAAAGTACTGGGTTCACAATAAAATCTTACCAACATAAATTATAAAGCATACCCTCGAATAACATTTAGTTTTGGTTTCATTACAATTGGTCCTTTCTATCAAGAGCTATTGTAATTGTTATAACGACGCGACTTAGTACGAGAGAAAAGTAAATAAGTAATTAGGCTTAATATATTTAGATACTTTTATCATTGTTTTTTTTTACATTAACTTCCACTCCGACGGGGTCCTCGGCACAGCTTGTCAATTATAAATGCGAAAATAGAACGTTTATTACGCCTTAACCGCTCAAACGATCATCATGAATTGTTGCATACATGTTACCAGGGTTACAGGGAGGACATAGAGTACATTGCATTCAGAAAATCGTACTTTCACTGAAGGGCGGGTCAAACCGACATTAAGGCGAGCGAAGCCGCGTGCAAAAGCTTGTACAAACATAACGGAGTTAGACAGATGTTCTGACGTGGAACTAGTTCTGACTCTCTAAATTATAATTGATTAGCTTCTGCACACGACTTTATTCGCGTTGTATAGTTGTAGTTAAAATACAATAGTTAGAGTCAGAAGGTGAATACATTTTTAAATAATACGTACTTTAACCCCGATTTTGAAACATTCTTTATTGTTGTTCCGCTCCTAATTGTCTTAGCGTGATGATATACCATTGTAGCATTTCTCGATGAATGAACTATCTAACACAGAATTTTTCTCATCGGACTAGTAGTTCCTGAGATTAGCGCGTACAAGCAAACAATCTCCTCATCTTTATAATACTACTAGTCTCTGCCCGCGACTTCGTTCGGGTGGAATAGTTACTTTGGGCTAATGCTAACAAGCAGCGGAAGCTCTCAAGAGGTAAAAAACCATGATTTTGAAACATTCTTCATTGGTGCTCCGCTCCTATTGGTCTTAGAGTGACGATATATCTATAATCATACTATATATCATCCTCTATATATCAGACCTATAATCATCCTCGATAAATGAGCTATATAACACTGAAAGAATTTTTTTGAATCGTACTAGGAGATTACCCCCTACAACGTCATAAACTTTACCTCTTTATGATATTAGTATAGATAGTATAATGATCAAGTTTTATGCCGAAAGTCGCGACTAGGGATGATCGATATTGAAGAAATCAATGTTTAGCTGAAAACATCGATATTTTGATGTCGATATTATCGACACATCGATGTTTTGATGTCGACAACATCGACGTTATGAGAACGTTGCATATACTATCTAGAGACTAGAAAATTATCAAATTTATAAGCCGTACGAATATATATATATATATATATATATATATAATATATCTTTGGATGACCTTCTTTTTCGTCGCTGACCTCTGTTTCTACAGATAATTTTAATTACTGGCAAAAACATCGATGTTTTGCTATCAATGATACTATTGAATCGATATTTTTCTGATATCGCTCATCCGTAATCGCGACATTGTTTTATAACGATAAGAAACTTTTCGAGTTATTCAAATTATACACCTATTAATAATTAATTATTGAAGGTCTGTCAGCGTTTTACCGCTTTCAGGCACCTATAGAAAAAATTCTGATGTTAAATGGGTCAATAGACTTGACCAAACGATGTGGTAGAGCAGACGTTGACGACGAATCAAGCAATTTGTAGTCTATGTACCAACAGCGCGAGCTAACTATATTGTGGCGCCATCTCTTGAGTGCATTTGTAATATAATATAGACGACCTTGTATAGCAATTGTAGTATGTATATTGTATTTGTATTGGATATGACCGTTTTCAAACTGAAAAGTAAAATTATTGAAATCTATATTTCCTTATATTTTTGATGAATATCTTGAATGTAAAAAAAAAACAATGACGTCGCTTCCTAGTACTGTCACAATTGAAACTTTTTTTGTTTCGAACTTACAACGCTATTGACCCAGCTAGGTCTTAACAGCTTCACTGGACTAATAAGGCGAGCGCTTGCGGCACTCAGCCGATTCTATTTGGGAAACTAGCTCAAGGGTGCACGGCAGCCCTCGACTTGGGCTGTTGCCTGATACGTGCAATTCGCGATCTATCTGAGCTGACCTAAGCTAACTATTCATACATATATGACTTGTTTGAGCATATATGTGTACCAAGCATACATATCTCAACAACTCTTATCTCGTATATATTTCGTATCGGATAATTTTCCAAACTATTTTAGTTCGATAAGGGAAAGAAACAAAACCCTTCCACTTTCATGTGTAAGCGTGTATGCGTGCACGTGCGTTGGGGTGATATGTGTACTGTTGTTGCAGTGATGTAAGATTTTGTGTTACTGTATCGCGCGCGCAGCGCACTCAAGGGCTCCACGCTGAGGGAACGGACCTAGGATTGAGCCGCTGCCGAAGGGGGCCTAATCTGGTAGACACACACACGCACAATTGAACCAAAATTCGTAATTGCCCTGTTAAAGGGACGGTCGGGACCATAGAATATTTTGTTCCGCCCGGAGAGCATATAACGAGGTCTCTAGCATTCATTATGGACTTTGATAATTTAGCTTTGATCGTATCTCGAGGCCATTATCATATCGTACTGTTATTAATTTTTTTTTCTTGTAGTCCGGTGAAGCTGTTAAGACCTTGCTAGGTAAATAGCGTAGTCAGTTCGAGAAAAAAAAATTCTACCTCAATTCCTTTACAGCTAAGAGCTATTATTTTGTAAAAGTAAACGAGCCTTACAGTAGCTGCATATTATAATGTGTTATCCTACTATAAAATTGAGATAAAATACATGTGAAGTTAATTTATTCGTCATATTATTGGTCGAATATATTCTAAGCATTAACATATATGTAATTATTTAGTAAGGCGCGTGCTTGTTCCCGCTTTTTTAATTCTAGTCGTCGTAATTACGCAGTATTAATTTAAAACCTGTATTTATGAATCGGGTATGATGTATACATATAATAAACATGTAAATCAAAGGAGTCTGTACTTTTTAGATTTTTGTAAAAAAAATCTTGCAGCTGTATAGGAATAAGTAGTAAATGATAATGTAAAAAAACAGTGATTAATAACATCATTTGAATGTATTAAATCCATTTACTTATCTACTTTTCTCTCGTACTAACGTCGCGTCGTTATTAAAATTACAATAACTTTTGATAGAGTAGACCGAATTTAATGAAACAAAGACTGAACGTTACTCGAGGATATGTTTTATGATTTTCTTGGTGACATTTTATTCTGAAGATAGTAATTTAGCAGTGATGTATGTTCAAACAAACAGACAGACACATTTCCAAAAATGATTAAAATATATTTTATTACCTATTCTAAGATACCTGCAACATTTTTTTTCTCCACAAAAATGTAAAGATACAAACGAATTAGATTTAAATTTTTATTATATGTAGATATAGAATACTTTTGACAACGTGAATGCAAAATTTTACGAACAGCGAATACATTGTTAGTGAATTACCTGTTATAAGCCTTTAATAAAATCGTCAATTTAGGGCCATTTATGAATCGTGAAAAGTTCATATACCTATATATTTTTTAATAATATTCGCATTAAAGAAGGCTTAATAAAAGCGAATACTTCGAAAGATATGCCATTTTTATTCATTGTCTCTAGTTTCTTCAAAGTTTTACAAGTCTACGTTCGCTATAGTTTGTTTACAATTTATTCGTATTCCTACAATATACTTTCCGTGGTAACTTACTGCTAAACTTAGTCGTTAAGAGAAAGATTAGATCTAGATGTTGTAGTGACACGCTCGTACCATGTTCCGTATTGTTGGCGAACAATGCTCGATTATATTTAGGAATATCAGACGCTCTTTTTAAATCTATAATCTTCTATACATATAATAACAATGTAAATCTAATGTGTCTGTAGTTTTTACGCGTTTGTTACAATGAACACGCATCACTGTTTTTTTTTTTCACTTTATTTTTGGCATTGAGTCTTTCAGATTACTACTGCCATTGTCGCGTAGTCAATAATATTATAAGCGTCTTGCGATCACTTCAATTTTAAGCGTCGTGTGAGCCAATATTCTAACAAGATGATGGATCCCTTGCTAGAACCTTCCTGAAAGTTTTTGTGGCATCTCAGAATTTCATGCTCCGTGGTACTATTTTCAATTCACTTCAATTATGAACAATAAACTAACTATATTACGTAAAACACCACCAACTTTACAAAATATAGAGTTAAATAACATAAGATTATGAATAAAACATAAAACACACTACATGATAGACTAAAATCCCGCCAAATCATCAACGCATCACTGTTGAAGTACTGCTTCCATGATAAATTCTTTTCAAGAAAATCATAAAGCATATCGACGAGAGATAGCGGAAATGTCGTAACTTGCAATTTGGGCTAAATTATTTTTTACCATATTCCTGTATAAAAAATACCGCTTCGAATGTTGTGAGTTACGACCTAGGTTTTCTGCCTAGTTTTAGCACTACACATAAAGAAAATTTTAATTTGGAAATAGTTTTTGGGCTCTGGTGAAAAGTTGGCTTTTTCAAGTTACGACTTATTCTGCTTCCTTCGGTCAATACTTACTAATTACTCGAAGAGAGTAGCATTTAATCTTTGTTTCATTAAAATCGGTTCAGTCTATCAAAAGCTATTATAATTTTAATGACGACGCTACTTAAATACGAGGGAAAGTAAATAAGTAATTAGACTTAATATTCAGAGACTTTATTAGTCGCTCTTCTGTACATAAGGTTCCAAGCCGACGAAATCGCGGGCACAGCTAGGAATTAAATAAGGAATTTCAATAAAACTAATAATATGACATTCTGTCACAACAGTTTACCTGAAGCATTAAATATTAGTGGGTATAATGTAGTAGGACAATTGTTTAGAAACAAATTACTAAAAAAATCACAAATAACATAGCCCTATAATATTTTTTTGTCTCTTTATTGTATATATGGGGCTTTTACTATTTGTGATACATCGGCCCCATAGTAACTTATTTGTACTTACAACTAAAACTTATAAATCTAAAAAAATACATTAATTAAACAGGTAACTTAATTTGTACAGAATTTTAGAAGTAGGTGACATTTTTAAAACAGCATAAAATTATAGTAATGAAATATACTAGGAGTATTAATATATTAGAAGACTATTATACTAAAAGGCTCGGCGGATGTTGTCCTGCCTTAATAATAAAAAAATCCTAAAAGTCAACCGCAGAGCCACCTACAGGGACCAATCGTGAATCTAATCCATTCTTGAATCTACTTGGACACACAGAAAATGTCAGCAAAAACTGTCCGAACATTTAGGAGGAGTTCAATCACACACACGGACTGAAGCATTATATATATTATAGGTAAGAAACGTCTTCGAAGCAATCCCGATAAGAGTACCGCAATACTCTTCGATCCCACGAAACGCGCTAATAAATTTGAGCCCATCAGGCTATACGGAATCGATATCCCTTGGGTCGAAGAGGTCAAATATCTCGGTGTTATATTAGATAGACATTTAAAGTTCAATTCACATATAGACAGAGTGCGAAACAAAGCCGCTATGATCTTGGGTCGCCTCCATCCATTGCTTTGTCATAAGAGTAAGATCTCCCTCAGACACAAGCTCACTTTGTATAAGACGTGTATCCGTCCCGAGATGACATATAGCTGCCCCATTTTTGCGCATATGTCCAAAGATAACTTTGATAAGCTGCAGGTTCTCCAAAATCGTGTTTTACGTAAAGTGACCGGTACCCCGTGGTACATCCGGAGAGTCGATCTCCATAGAGACCTAGAGATCCTTTCTATCTGGGCGTACGTAAAATAACTTACGTTTAATTATTTTGAAAAAGCCGCGAATCATCCCAGTCCGTTAGTGGTATCCACCGCAAACTATGAACCCGTACCTAACGCTGCGCGTTATAAAAGACGTCCGCGACACATTTTTACTGACCCTCCTGATTCCATCACGTCAGCGAACGATCAGTACCAGCCTGTCCTTCGAAACAGAGCGTGTTCACGCCCACGCCCGCGTAACCACAGATCACGCCGCCGCGGTCTGGGGGTTAATTTCGCTCCCGCATACCCGATTAGTCCTCCCACGGCAGCGGCTCAAGCCTAGGTTCGATCCCTTGGTAGGGAGCCCTTGAGTGCGTTGCTTGCGCAATACGGTGACACACAAATATACATCATCGCTACAACACTACACGATCACCTCCACACACGTGCACGCCTCTACACGCTTATACATGAAAGTGGAAGGGTTTACTGTTTTTTCCCTTATCGAACTTAAAAACTCTCAATTATCCGATAATAAATATATGGAGGAGTTGTTGAGGCGTATATGCTTGGTACACATATACGTTTCAACAACTCATACATATATGAATAGTTAGCTAGGTTAGCTAAGATAGGGCGCGATTTTGCATGCAACAAGCATCAGCCAAGCCGAGGTGAGCCGTGCACCCTTGAGCTGGTTGCTAAAATAAAGTCGGCTGAGTGCCTTAAGCGCTCGCCTTTGTAGTCCGGTGAAGCTGTTAAGACCTTCCTGGGTCAATAGCGTAGTCATTTCGAAAAAAAAAAGTCTTCGAAGCTGTATTCACAGAGAGAATTACGTATAACTCTTAATTTAGCTAAATAAACTGTTGCAAAAGTATCTACTTAATGAAGAAACAACGTTAGCAAAGATACAAGATTATAGCAATTTCCTATATAACATACTAGTCTCTGCCCGCGACTTTGTTCGCGTGGCTTATATACACTAACATGCAGCAGATCTCAAAAGAAGAAACATCCCGATTTTGAAACATTTTTCATTTGTGCTCCGCTCCTATTGGTCTTAGCGTGATGATATATAGCCTATAACCATTCTCGATTAATGAACTATATACAACACTGAAATAATTATTCAAATCGGACCAGTAGTTCCTGAGATTACCCCCTACAACGTCACAACGTCACAACGTCACAAACTTTACCTCTTTATAATATTAGTATAGATTAGTATAGATATACCTATTATGTATCTATGATATACATACGAAAAACGAAGCTATATTTCCGGCAGGCACTTACTCCCCGTGGGTTCGCGAGGCTTATTGAATACAAATTGTTTCTTTATCGAACAACTTTCGCGGGTTAGCGTGCCCGAAAATAATCTCGCATTGTTGACTGGAGCCGAGCGAGAGAACTGCGATCCAATCTTGTTCAGAATTCGATTATACTGGTCATAAAAATGTAATACAAGTTTCCGTGGCGTGAATATTTGCAAAGGTTACATACTGTATTGGAAATTAATAGAAAACTACGTTTGTCCGGTCGGTTATATGTTATGTTTTATTTTATTTTTGGCAACCAAATTTCTAGTATATTATTACTGCCATTGTAGGGTAACTATATTACAACTTTTTCGATTATTTTAATGTCCTAATAAAAAGGTGGCTCGCTTGTTAGAACTTTCCAGAGAGTTTTTATGTCAGGTCAGAATCCATGTTTTGTAGTATTTTTTCTCAATTGTTGTAATTTTGCACAATAATCGATCTATATTACATAAAACAACAAGCTTAAAAAATAAAGAGTCAAATAACACAAGATTTAAATAAAATGTACTATGTACTATATGAAATTCCAAAATAACGCCATATTAAAACTATAAAACTCTTTTTTTTCGAACTGATTACGCTATTGACCTAGCAAGGTCTTAACAGCTTCACCGGACGACGATAAAACTCTTATGTTTTCTCGTTATTACATTTTATTGGTACTTATTTGTATGACTTATTCGATTTGTTAAAATATTATTTGTATTGTTGGTATTAAAATGTGCAAGGTGAATGTATCTGTATTGGGATAACGCCATCTTGCGCCGTTCCAGAAAAGATAATATAAGCTACCACCTATAGGCAACCATGTAAGTATTACTAAAGTTTACGAGAGGGCGGTCTATGCCGTAAATAATTTTGTGTAAAAACATGTTTTCTTTTTAGATCTTACATCTATACAGTTAACATATCAATACATACATATCAATACTCAAATATCTAATATAGAACTTCACGGAAACAAATGCAAAGTAAATAACAAAGGAAAGTAATTAAAACGCAATGATTTTTTGCGCGCAAGGATCATCTGGTGACAGTTATAACAAAGACTTGCCAAGTAAAAGGTGTTACCCTCTTTGATTTTAGGGACTAATTGCATTATTTACGCAGTAACCATTATAACTTTAACTATTACAGAACGTTTGATGGTTTTGGTAAATGTAGCTGTTAGTGGCTCTTGTCATTCTTATAGTTAACTTTAACAATTACAATAACCGACATTTTGGTGCAACCCAGCCTTAGACTTACAAGGCAAACCCTTATCTAAATACAAAATTAGATTGAAATAGTTACAATCCTTTCAGATATACACGAAATAAATTGATATGTGTAGTAGTAATAGTTGCTCATTGGGACATTTCAAATAAAACGTACAACGAAAAAAAGATGGGGTTCTGAAATTCGTTCATATTCATCCAAATTGTACTCCTAGTAGGTGTGACTATATTTTTGCTATCATGTTTATTTGTCAAGTTATAGGCTTCTAAAGGACGGCCAGTAGTATATGGAATCAGAATTTTTTGGAAATAGCTTTTTGAATTAAACAAATTTACTATAGTATATGAAAAGTTTATATTTATATATATACTTTTTTATAATGGACAAAACCGGAAATAGATTTCTGTACACGAAATTTTAGTAACAAAGACGTTTTTTTCTTAATTCTCTTTTATATCAAATGTAGCTTATAGCATACATGGAATATACTATAACTCTATTGGTGTTATTATAAAAAAGTTAAATAAGTATTAAATACTTGCTTTAAAAAGGTTTTGTACTAAACGCACTGCGCTCGCCCGAGGCAAGTTCACGCTATCCTTTTTTCGCAAGTGTAACCCTAGCTAACCAAAGCGAGACAAAAGAGCAAGATGGTGAACATTCAGCGAGCGCGTTGCATTTAAAATGTAAATTTTTTAGAGCAAGTATTCAGTACCTATTTAACTTTTTTTTAATAACACCGTACAAGATTATAAATATAGAAAAATATATTCCTATAGTATAAGTTTAAGGTGTCAGATTTGAATAGTAGCAGGATAAAATGCAGCCAAGCTTAATCGTAGGGTATACAATGACAAATCTCAGAATATGTCAAAATAAGAGAGTCAATGTGACGAGTCTATCACCATATCTGTATTAGTCGCGATTAGTATGTGCCTATATTCCTAAGATACTTCTTCGTTACTGGATTATATTGGCTGGTTCGTAACGCGACATGCTTTAACGTGTCAATATGGAAGATACTACAAAACTGCTGTGTCTAAATCTAACATGTTTATAATAATTGGGAATAACGTGTTATGATATTATTCTATGCTAAAATATCTTCAAAACATCTGCGACAGATACGTGTAAGCTAGATATCTCACAGTGAATGATCTTGTTAATAAAAAAGAACAATTATTTAACGAATGCTTTTTTGTTTACAAATATTTTTCGTATATACAGCAGTATTATAAAAAAGACTAGCGGGCCCGGCGGACGTTATCCTGCCTTGATAATAAAATAAGAATGTGGTGTCGTGGGACACCAGGTAGGAACGAAGTTCTTTCGTCTAAAGTAGAATCGACACAATTTGCAAAAAAAAAATAATGCTCAATTTTATGTAATCGTAATTCAAATTATCAATTAAAATAACAAAATATGTCTCTTTATTTTTGTTTGGCAACATAAAATTACATAGAAATAGAAATAATTACAAAAAAGGAGAAAGAGAAAGGTATTATACACTACTCGCTTGTGTATACGACTGTCGCGCCTGCGCACGTCTCATTTAACGGTTTTATTCTAAACACTTTCCGTTACGGTTTTACTATTACATTTTTTTCAGTTCGGTCGCGCAGCTATATCCCTATCTCCTCCAAGCCTGCTGTAAGGAACTTCGTTCCAAAAAACTTTGATGACGATATACCTAAACAATCCTCAAAAATCACTTTATCTACCGCATGAAGATACGTTCTGTAGTTTTTTGAGTTCATCGCGAACAGACAAACAGACAGTCAGACGTGGCAGAGGACTTTATTTTATAATATATAATAATAATATTATTATTTATCATAGTATATGGGTAGATGTCATAACCTAATATAAATCATTACATCATAATATTACTAACATACGGAGACATAATTTAAGAGTACGTTCGTGGTAGAACCACTAATTTGATTCTGTGAATTATTTAACCGATAAAAAGCCTGTGCTCCCAGATTTGCTCGAGATTTGTTCAATCACTCGGTACGAATTAATTGTTTTTGTAATTTTCTGTATACATAACTTCATGATGATCAGTTAGTAGTAAGTTTGTAATAAACATATCCACTTTCGCATTTATAATATTAGGTCGGAGTAGTTAGGATTATTATATATATAGATCATATTATATTATAATAAATATATACGAGACTGCGAACAGTTGTCTAGTAACTTACACTCGATCTATGTAAAGCGGAGAAGTTTGTAATATAGTTGTAGTTAACATTTCAAGAAATTTTACAAGTTAGTTTAGTATAGGGATGTTATGGATATGATATTTGTGTTACGGCTACGGTTATGGATATCTAATTATTTCGGATTATCCGTTAGTTTCGGATAGTTTCGGTTACGGATATAAGATTGAAGTAAAATATAAACAAAATTACTATGCAATACTTTGGTTAGTCTAACTCTCAGTAGTTGGTATTATAAATCCCTCATATTAGGCAAGTAATTAATATATCTACTCAATTTTAAGTCTTATCTAATTACTAAGATAAAAAATGCGATAAATTTGACATTAAAAATAAACTTTACACATTGCACATATTAACTTATAACGTATGTATAACATATTAAATATGTGTGTGTGTGATAACATAACGAGAGTTTTTATTTTTAATTATTTTAGTGAGGAATGAAATCATCTATACCTATAACAAAATTTAAAGTTGTTTGTCATAATAAATTTAAAGTTGTTAATCATAGTTCTAATAGTCAAAACTCAGCAAAGAAAGATTATATTTAACAAAAAGAAATTTTGCAGCATTATCACCTGATAGTCGTTTACTTTGTTTCAAAAAATAAATAAAACCACATTTCATAAAATTTATTTGACTATTTAATTTGTCGGTTAATAAATATGTATGTCAATGTTTATCTACTTATGTTACTTATAAAAATTAGTAAAACCACACATGTTTTGCAATCGATATACGTCGTACAACGATGTTGACATGGATATAAATATCGAAGTTTTTCTAATATCGATCGTTCCTACTACAAGATTCACATGGAGTGAAAGTGCGGCGAAACAAAACCTGTCGAAACATGTTTTATTTGGATTTCACCCGTATTCGAAATTCTCTGAAACTTTTGTATCGGTTACGGTTACGGTTACGGAGCTCCCCGACACCCCTGATTTAGTACATTGCTGATTCTATAAAAATAAATGTGTACAGAAATTTAAATCCGCTCAATATATCCGGTATGGTCTAGTGGCTAGGATACCTGGCTCTCACCCAGGAGGCTCGGGTTCGATTCCCGGTACCGGAATCCGTTTTTTATTTTTCAAATTTTTCATTTTCTTAAATTAAATGTTTACAGAAAAGAAACCGTTCTTTTGTGTTGAAGTATTTGGTGTAAAAAACCTATATGCAATAGGAATGTGTTATTGAGATCTGTTCTTGGGTTTGAAGTTATAATATGGTATTATCTTTTTCAATTTTACATCACAGTAAATTTTTATACGATAGTTTGAAAAATCTATTTTTTTTGAGGATTCAAAAATCTGACCTGGTTTCGTTCTCTGTACCACGTTTTATGTTTCTTGGGCCACAACGAAAAGCTGAAATATAATTTGAATAATAGAAACAATATTCCATAGAACATCACTTCAACGCGCCGTGTATACTTGAGACTTATTAAATTATTTGACCTGATAATTCAGTTTATTTTAGTTATTAATTTTCTTTGTTATATATTAATGCATCATTAACCAATACAAATGATATAGGTATTATACGTGTATTCGTAAGTATATAGAATATGAAAAAAATGTTTCAATATAGATTGTTATATAGCGTTCAGTGTACGAGGTTTTCGGCCACAATTTTTCGCCTCCGTTACGTTCAGGTACGTATTTAGGATTTAATTGCTTTACGGTTAATTAGTTTTCGCTCGCGGCGTCCCTCGCGTTAACGCAGATTTAATCCCAGACAATGTATATGCAATATTTCATGATTATCGGTTGTCAAAGGCGTAGTGTAATAAAAAAACAAAGTCACTTTGACACTTATGATATTCGTAAGAAAACCTCTCTCTTTTTTATTTTTGCGTTTGACAACAATCTCATCTAATGTTAAATGATGACATGATCTTTTATTCTTAAAACTTCTATGAAATCTTAATTGATTCAATTGGTTACTTATCATAGTAATTTGTTTAGAAAACAGGGTACTAACATCATACGTACAAAAAGTTAGTGACCAAAATGATTTACATTTAACGTTGTATAATCTAAAATTGATAATAAATTTTGGCTTACAATTTATTATTCTATGTTTTATTTACTTTTCTAAATTTGATTTACTTTATAACAAAGAGTTGCTAATAATATTTCCTGTGTTATTTAAGTTCCGCATTAACTGATAGATGATACTACAGGTGTAGCCTTCGCACCGTGGTGGCCTAGCTACTCTGGGTAAACAAATGATTCGATCTCGATGTTCAGCGCCTAATTGGGCTGCAGCAAATACAATGCACCACGTACCTTGGACTGCTACAACACCTTGACTGATCCACCAACACCAACGAATCACTTTGCCACGATTCAATGAAGCACTTGGATATTTTTGGTGATTTTCTAGGCGTAACGGTTTTCACACACACACACGATGTTGTCGCTCCAATGCTTAACGAGTAAGTGACACATGACAGCAACTGTCAACTGCGTTTTGCTACTGCATTAAGTATTGAACACGATTGAGAACGAAACAACAGGTAATAAGGCTTTGATTTTATTTGTTAGTTACTTACACTGAAACCAGACGGCAACACGGTCGACCGCCCATATATACTTCCTGCGAACGTGAGAACCACCAGCTCCCCACAAAGTTTGTAAGAAAGAAAATATATGAAAAAAGTAGAAAACAGTATGATGTGTAACGTCTGACATATTTTTCCACTATGGAGTTAAAATGAAATATATGTGAAATCAATTTGTTCCTCATATTATTGGTTGAATATATTCTAAGCATGGAAATATGTGACCCTATATTAACACGCGGGCTTGCTTGCGCAAATTTAACCCTAATCGTGGTAAATACGCAGTATTAAATTTAATCGTGAAAAAAAAATTGCTTATGATAAATTAGTTTTTATCATTCAAATCGAGGACACTTTTTAAATCATAATGTAAAATATTATATTGGCAGCGACAGGAATTAACCTAAAAGTATGAAAAATATCCACACTAAAATATTTATTCGATTAATTCCATATTACTTACTCACATTTTTTAAAAATGATCAATAGAATAATAATAGAAAACACAATTATTTATACAGGTTAGACATATAAATATGCCCTCAGATTTTATATACACCACTACATAGCTGGTAGATGTGTGCACAGTTGCTCCTCTCTGCCACCACGTGCACTCATTGGTCAAATTAATTAGCACGCGCTTCCTCGTGTTACTGTAACATATTTCCGTCCCTGTTTCTTCAAAATAACCTTCACAAAACATATCCTGCAACTGAGAAGAATGATGTTACACATCAGAAATCACACTAAAAGTGAAAAATTTGGTTTAAGAAATCTCCATAAAAAAGTGAGGGAGCCAGAAAACAATAAGGATGTTTTCAAAAATATTTATAGAATCAATTGATTGATGTGAACTAATGTTGCCATTTGACGTATTCGAAGCTTTTTTTTTTCGTAATGACTACGCTATTAACCCAGCAAGGTCTTAACAGCTTCACCGGACTACTAAGGCGAGCGCTTAAGGCACTCAGCCGATTCTATTTTGGCAACCAGCTCAAGGGTGCACGGCACACCTCTGTTTGGTTGTTGCCTGTTGCATGCAAAATCGCGATCTATTTCAGCTAACCTAGCTAACTATTCATGTATGTATGAGTTGTTGAAACGTATATGTGTACCAAGCATACACGCCTCAACAACTCCTCCATGTATTTTTTATCGGAAAATTAGAGTTTTTTCAGTTCGATAAGGGAAAAAAAATAAAACCCTTCCACTTCCATGTGTAAGCGTGTAGGCGTGCACGTGTGTGGTGATGATCGTGTAGTGTTGTAGCAGTGATGTATATTTGTGTGTCAGCGTATCGCGCAAGCAACGCACTCAAGGGCTCCCTACCGAGGGATCGAACCTAGGCTTGAGCCGCTGCCGTGGGAGGCCTAATCGGGTGCGTATTCGAAGCCGTGCCGGGTAGATAGTAAATCTACTATCTATTCTATATCTATCTATCTATTATCTATATCTATATTATCTATATATA
Source organism: Antheraea mylitta (assembly GCA_014332785.1). NCBI lineage: Eukaryota > Metazoa > Arthropoda > Insecta > Lepidoptera > Saturniidae > Antheraea > Antheraea mylitta. Next base: position 378,832 of record JACEII010000067.1, on the reverse strand, counting down.
TCTATCTATTTATAATCAAATAAACGTTATAAAACGTCTGAATCCGGCCCTGTACAGAGGGATGTTTTTGTGCCTCCGATGCCCGCGTCCGCGCTTGATTGATTTATGACCGATCCCGTGATCTAGTTTAGATGTTTCGGATAACGCTGTTTTGGTATTCTTACGATTTTCTCATATGTGATGTGAGAGTGAATATGTGTTTAAGCGTTCACGTGGAACTATTGGATGTCGATAAGTTTGGCATGAATCCAGATGAACCGGGATGATAATAAATAAAAAAACAGGATGGGCGTGAATACACACGATAGAAGTGATAATTTATATCAGTTGTATTAATTAATTATGCATTATCTCTATATATAAAAATCAACTGTTGTTCGTGTGTCTCGCTAATACTCGAGATCATATGAAAAAGGCGAGGAAGATAGAAAAGAAAAATCATTTTCGCATATTAACTGTTCGTTCCGCTTTCTTGTCACACTATTTATGCATAAATTGTATATTCTTCTCTTCCGTACGGTAGGCTCGAGCCTAACCGAATTGAAGAACGTATTAAATTAAGGGTTTTCAATAGACAACATTGGTGTTATTACAAAAAAGTTAAACATGTTGAACGCTTGCTTTAAAAAGGTTACGTTTTAGATGTATCGCACTCGCGGTATGTTTCGCCATCTTCCTTATCTGTTGCCTCGCTTTGGTTACATTAGGTTACACTTGCCAAAAAAGGATAACGGAAATTTGCCTCGGGCGAGCGCGGTGCATTTTGTACAAAACCTTTTTTAAACCAAGTATTTAACTTTTTTGTAATAACACCGCATATATCTAAATTACTCGGATCTCGGATTAGTATTTATTGTGCCATTTGACATACACAATATCTGCTGGAATGGGGAAAAAAAAAATTCTGATGATGTGGGTTGGTTACCGAATGTTTATACGAGTATTTCAGTCGTCTGTCAAATGACCAAACGACCAAATGTTATAAAGTTACATATCATCACCATAATACCGTTATTAAAATCATCTATCATCGGTTTGTAAGTGCGTGAGAAATATATTTGCTTGAAGATTGCCAAGAAAAATCCGAACTGAAATAGGTCGTCGAAATCAGTCAAATGAGCGACGACCAAACTCACGTGCAAATCACACTAATGACCAGCGAGAGATAGATAATGATAGCATTCATCTTGGTATGGCAAAATGCTTTGTAAATTTGGCACAGACGAAGTTTTGTGGGTCAGCTAGTCATGAGTAATAAAAGGAACATCAAGAAATACTGGTGGGAATAGGCCGTCAAAGCTTGGTCAAAGCTTTGACTCCTTTCATCTCCATTAATGCGGGTTTATTCTACGGCGAGATGTGGGCTGTAGTTTTGTTATTTGCGAGAGCAAGGCTATTACCGGATATATGCTCAATCGTAGGATCCAAAGGTAATTAATCGATTGAGCTTGGTAATAGGAACATACACACTTACATGGCAAGTCCAATCGCCGGTCTCAGTACTGCTTCGGTGGAGAAACTCTTTGTCTAAGACAGCGTTCCTGGATTTCTTGCGGCACATACACTAAACACTGGAACTTATGCTAATACAGCTGCGCATATAACAGCCACTCCGGTGCGTACGTTAATAAACGATGACTCGTGCGTTTAATAGCAATGCGGATGAGCAACTGTGCCCTCTAGCGGTATGTTAAGGAGGGAAAGGTGTGGGGTGGGGAAAGAGATTAATTATTTAATTTAAATTAAATAATTGAATTTATAATATAAATATAAATTAGATTTAATTAAGAGATTAATTAATTAATTATACCTCCGTTTTGTTGCAGTCGGATTAAAATAGTTAAATATAAATTCAAAGTAGCAGGGAGTCAGAAACATTATTTTTATATTATTCGCTTCACAAATAAATTCCTTCATACAATTTGTCAATCCATCGGAAAGAGCTCTTAAAACTAGCTGTAAAACTTTTAACACTCGACCCGCCATCGCCTCTCGGTATGCGACTTACGCAGGGCCGAATACAAACCACATAAAAGTAGAATGGGACTCAACGGGAACGAATAAAACCGAAGGTCGGTGTATACGATGTGCCCGACAGTAAAACTACTCCTTGAACGGGAAAAAAGTAGAGGGAAATGCGGACCCGTCTCCTCAAGATGTGAGCTTAATGTTTGAATAAATAAAAATGGCCGGCATGAATTTATTTTCAAGGAATACGAATGAGGGATAGAAAAAAAAACGAAGGTTTCTATTGGAAAACCATAGATTTTTATCATCCAAACATTTAGAATTGTATTCTGTCTTATTTATTTTATTTCCCTCGAGCCTTATGCGTTCCTTTTTTCGAACATAGGTTCTATTTTCATATCTATAGCCTACTGTAATTTAGGAGTTTTAGGATAACTAGAAGGTTCTTCAAGAGAGAGTAGGTCAAATTCTATGTTACAAACATTTCTTACCAAACTATGTAACTATGTTGCATCTATGTGATACAGCGTTGTAGGTCTTCAGTTTAGTCTACTACTTTTATTATTGTTATTGTATTATTGCTTTTTATTATTGTTGTTGACTAATGCTATGTCCACATGTAAATAAATAAATAAACCAGGTTGTTCGGAAGTAACAACCCCATTCTTTTTTTTATTATTACATACTCTTTACGCTTGTAATGTTAGTTAGTTTGCTTAGGTCAAATCTTCCAAACTGAATTAGAATCAATTTCTTTATACGAAAAGAACAAAATGGTGAATCGCAAAACGGCTGTCATACATATTAGAAATAAATTAATATACATTTGTAAAAACAAGCTTTTGTTAAGGTTCTTTTAATAGGAAAGAAAAAACTTGAAATACTTCAAATCCATCAGTTTCTTGCATTATACAACGTTACCTTATCTATACTAATATTATAAAGCTGATGAGTTTGTTCTTCGGTAACAGCCCAAGCCGAGGTGTGCCGTGCAACCTTGAGCATGTTACCTAAATAAAATCGGCTGAGTGCCTTAGTAGCGCTCGCCTTAGTAGTCTGGTGAAGCTGTGAAGGTCAAGCAAGGCCGTAGTCAGTTCGAAAACCACATGAAAGTGGAAGGGTTTTCTTTTTTTCCCTTATCGAACTGAAAAAACTCTAATTTTCCGATAATAAATATATGGAGGGGTTGTTGAGGCGTGTATGCTTGGTACACATATGCGTCTCAATAATTCAAACATATATGAATAGTTAGCTAGGTTAGCTAAGATAGGTCGCGAGTTTGCATGTAACAGGCAACAGCCAAGCCGAGGTGTGCCGTGCACCCTTGAGCTAGTTGCCCAAATAAAATCGGCTGAGTGTCTTAAGCGCTCGCTTTAGTAGTTCGGTGAAACTGTTAAGACCTTGCTAGGTCAATAACGTAGTCAGTTCGAGAAAAAAAACTGTAAAGTATAAGAATGTAAAGAAATAAATCGCCTATTTCTTTAGATCAATATATTACAAAAGTGTTTTAGCCATAAATATTATATCAAAACGAAGTCAACAAAAACAGGATGGCGAAGCAATCAGTATGGATAATCTCCTACGATGAAACGTTTGTCAATAAACACAATACAATCTTACATCGATAGCGTTTCCACGCAATTTATTTCTATTCGTATAAGGTTTAAAATTGTTTTCTAGTACTTTTTGCTTCAATTTACGTTCTCAGCTTTGAAATATGTAAGAATTTATTAATTCACACATTTAAGCTTTATCATGTAAATCGCAATCAAGCATGTTATGTCATTAATTGACTTTTTTATCGAATTAATTAAAACTGTCGGCTTAAAACGGCTTGGCAACTTTACCTGGGTTGGTGACAAAGAGGCTAAACTTGGGTTTAGGCTATTGTTTTCATATATACCAAATTTTTTCAACTAACAAATCAAAAATGAAAAAAGTATGTCCTTTAACCTGATTTATCCCCCACGTTAAAAGATTATCGCGCTCGAGGATTGAATTTGGATGATTCGTGTGTCTAGGAGTTTTAGATCCGATTCTTTGAAACAAAACACACTTTTGTCTATACAAAAGTGTGTTTTGTATAGATTTGTATTTGTATAATGATGTGTATGTCACTATTGACATACACATCATTATTTTCCCAAGTGATTTCAGTGTTTAATAACCCAACAAAATGTAATGTATAACTTTCATAATCACGGGTTCGTGTGATATGATTATTTTCAATGTGATATATGGAACTATGCCCCAGGAAATGGGATTCAAAGTTGGCAGTGAATTAAAAGAAATTGTACCAATTATCTAATGAAAGTTCGGTAAGTTTTAATTCAGTTTTAATCAGTATCTATTTTTTTATTAGATACCTTTCTGAAATAATTCTCTGTAAAAATGAACGATGTTTTATATAATACATAATTATAACGGTGACAAAAAAATAAAACGGTTCCAAGTATTGTATCAATCCAATATCAGGAATGAATCAATTTGATATAATTTTGAGATGTTTATTGGAGTCGAAGTATTAATAATATAAGTTGTTCTTATCGCAATATTGGTAACAATACATGTGAGCACTTATCTATTGTGATAAGTTGATCTGTATGACAATATTTTATGTGTCTAGTTCATAATGTATTTCAGCAAACATTCTCAATATATTGTTTTTCACAGAACCTACAGTATAAGATTTTTTTGTAATATATAAATTGAATTATATATTTAAATATTTATGTTATTTAAATAAATACTTTTTCGTGGTAGTCGGATTTGCAAAGTAAGTCAGAGAAAAACAGCATACGTCTATCTTTAAGGTTTTTAAATTATCAGGGCCGGATAATGTTCGCCGTGCCCGCAATTAGATATAATATCGTTGGGTAAAGCATAATTATGTGTTTTATTTCACCGAATGTTTGTTAAAATAACTCTGTACCCCATTAACAGTCCAGGCGCGCAGATATAGACAATCGACGGAGAAATTTGTATTCCCGTAAAACGTTGTTTGAGTTACTCGGAGAACGGGCGGGGCCGGTCCATTATGAATTGATTTGTATTCGATCTGAGCTTATTCAAATAAGTTATTGTGTTCTTTGTGCGAAAGGGGACGAAGCTGTGCAAAGTGATGTTTCGTTGTATCTTAAGTGAAAGGAACTAGCGAGGTTTCTTCACTTTAAGTTTTTTTTTTTTTTGAAATGACTACGCTGTTGACCCTGCAACGTCTTAACAGCTTCACCGGACTACTAGGCGAGCGCTTAAGGCACTCAGCCGATTTTATTTTGGTAACCAGTTCAAGGGTGCACGGCGCACCTCGGCTTGGCTGTTACCTGTTACATGCAAAATCGCGACCTATCTTAGTAAGCCTAGCTAACTATTCATATATGTATGAGTTGTTGAAACGTATATATGTACCAAGCATACAAGCCTCAACAACTCCTCCATATGTTTATTATCGGAAAATTGAGAGTCTTTTAGTTCGATAAGGGAAAAAAAATAAACCCTTCCACTTTCATGTGTAAGCGTGTAGGAATGCACGTGTGTGGGGGTGATCGTGTAGTGTTGTAGCGGTAATGTATATTTGTGTGTCACCGTATCGCGCAAACAACGTACTCAAGGGCTCCCTACCGAGGGATCGAACCTAGGCTTGAGCCGCTGCCGTGGGAGGCCTAATCGGGTGCGCGGGAGCGAAATTAACCCCCAGACCACGGCGGCGTGATCTGTGATTACGCGGGCGTGGGCGTGAACACGCTCTGTTTCGAGGGACAGGCTGGTACTGATTGTTCGCTGACGTGATTGAATCAGGAAGGTCGGTAAAAATGTGTCGCGGACGTCTTTTATAACGCGCAGCGTTGGGTACGGGTTCATAGTTTGCGGCGGATACCATTCTTCACTGTAAGTGTTCATTTACTTTTTACGAGTACTGGTTTTTGTTTAGTTTTACAACGAAGATTTTTAATGCGACTTATGGTAGAATTGCCGGGTA
>JACEII010000067.1:334527-367885 GCA_014332785.1 Antheraea mylitta | reverse complement strand
CACACACACACACACACACACACACACACACACACACACACACACACACACACACACACAGGTAGAAAATGGAAATAATGCAGGTGGAGGGAGCTAGTATGTTCACTTAATTTTCTTACGTGACGTAAAAATTAAACCCCTATCGATTTTCAAGAAATGTATTCACAGGAAGTATTATATTTCATTCCAAAATGATAACAAGTAATTATTGAGAATAACTTGTAAAACTCACAAAATATACATTTTTAAAAAATATATTATGAAACCATATTTATAAATACGTGGGTAGTCATAGGCATATCTAGTTGTAGAGATTTTAGTAGTTCGATTTATAATTAGAATTTTCGTAATATTGACATTTAAAAAGTTCATACGCTAAATTTAAAACTTATTCTTTCAAAATGTTACTATTAAATATTATTGGAGAGCATATATAATATTCCTAAAAAACCAATCGATCACTTGTACCACCTTTAAAAAAGTAAGCAGACACAACAGCACATTGTTTACAAATCAAAAATTTAAATAACATCATTAATATTATGTTTAATAGGTATTTATAGGAATCCTGTGTTGCTTTAGTCATAAAAGTGAGTCACGGATCTGAATCGTGAATTTTAATTAAGATTCTGCTGAATTATCAATGGATGTCCTTACAAATTTAGTGTGGTAGGTCATGTTTTTATATTTTTTAAGTTAATACATATGTAATTTTTATGCTTAGCAGTAGAGTATAATGATAGTGCAACTAGAATGGACGATATTAGAAAATATCTTACAAAAAACAATTCTCGCATTAGGCATACAATTCGTAAACGGGTCTGTGTGAAAGAGAAAGATGAACTTAGACCTATAGGAGGAAAAAATAAGGACCAAGATGGTGGCGTGAGTGGAGAAAGAGTATCTTGTATTCAACGAAATAGTTAAGTATTACAAGGAGTAGTGATCGAATGGAGAAGTCAAGGATATATGGTTAAACTTATATAAAAACGCATAGCCAATGGTAGACAATGGGAAGTGTAGTGGGAAATGTGGAGACTCTTCACTGATTCCTTGAATCCAACCAATTTAGGTGATAAACTATAATCCAAACGAATACATACAGAGAGAATTACTAAGCAAGGAAGTGGGAGATTTTGACGGGATTTTAGTCTGTCATGTAGTGGATTTTATATTTTATTCATAATCTTGTGATACTTGACTCTGTATTTTATAAATTTGGTGGTGTTTTACGTAATATAGTTTATTGTGCATAAGTGAAGTGAATGGAAAATAATGCCATGGAGCATCAAATTCTGAGATGCCACAAAAATTCTCTGGAATGTTCTAATAAGGGATCCACCATCTTTTTAGAATATTGAAATGATCACACGTCGCTTAATATTGATATAATCACACGATGCTTATAATATTATTAACTACACGACAATGGCAGTAATAATCTGAATGATTGGTTGCCAAAAATAAAGCTTAAAGAAAAAGCACGGAAGTAGATATTCTTGACTAGGTTACTGAGAACGCAGTAAACAATGTAATATGAATGCCTCAATATAATCATTATTCGTAAACAAAAAATAACGAAATAAGTTCTAGGCGGTTGTGATAATACATGATTCATGCTCAGTACTCGTACGGTTCAAGCTATGCGACAGTTGGGATCAAGAACTGCATCGCGGAAATCGTGCAAACATAAAATTAGGAGACAAACATTATCCAGATTAAGAACATAATGAGCACAAAAAGATATAGCATGCATACCGCCGAAATGCCTTATGGTGGCTTTCTGCTATTCTGAAGGACCCCGAAGTGTCTTCGAGAACTGTTCAAGTTTTCGTTCAGATCCAGCTAACAACAGTAAAGATACAAAGCACGTGCATCGTGATCTTCTCTGCCTTGCAGCTGGCTGCTAAGCTTCCACGTATGTGGCTTTATGTTGAATCATAATTATATTGATGGTGCGTCTGCTGATTGATTATGATATTGATTCTTCATTGAAAAACAACAGAAGATCAGACAAAGGATTATTTATTCTCTGTGGAATTGGAATTATAAACAGCGTGGCAGAAGAAATTAGGCAATTGTTTCAACCACTGCTCTATGAATGTTAGAAGAAGTACGAATATAGTTCTAGAAACTGACAAATTGAGAATGGGCTAGTGTAGTACGTAAATCTCACGGGCTCTTCATGAGGGACCAAAACCTCCCAGGTCGAGCCGAAGTAATGTGAAGGTAGTTTCCGCTCCTTTGCAAAAGGGTGCGAGAAGAACATCATGGGGTTTAAGTCAGTAAGAATCCAGCATATGCAACTATTGATGCCTGGCATGGTGGTGGGAATTTAATGCAAGATCTCCCACTATAAAAAAGTATGTATATATTATGAGAAGAAATGAAAGTCATATAAAGTCTAAAAGTGGTGAAGTTAAAAGATACGGATATAGGTATATAAAAGATTGAAGAAAGTATGGGTGAGTTGTGTTTAGGAATTGTATACTGAAAAAACAGGTGGATGAAAGAGAAAACTTTGTACTAACTCCACTTATCGTGAGATAAATTTAAAATCAAGAAGATATAATAGAATATAGTTTAATCGTGAGTTGAATACCGAAACAAAATTTTATAAACACAGGGCACTGTTCATGACTCGTGCTTTGGTTACTCAAAATTATAAATAAATTAAACAAAAGTCTACAAAAATGTTAGTGAAATTTAACTATTAACGGAGTGGAATCGTTCAATTTTCCAATACATTAAACGTGGAAGCCATTTTCGAGGGGAACAATAGTTCGTGATTGATTCACGCCTCGGACCAAGAATCCAACAGTGATTGATATTGTTTTACAAAGGAAAATACACAAGTGCATTCCGAGATTCAATATTCAAGAGCGGTTGACTCATTGCGGGAACTGACTGCGATAATATTAGCTGCATTGTTAGTAAGATGCCTCGCCGCTTAAGCTTATCGATTAGTTAGCACAAAAGACAGGTGGATATAGGAGTATATATAGTTATAGGAGGTTCTATTTTATTTTCATCTATCTTTACAGATGACCTATCAAATGTACACGCTATCATCTAAGTTATAACCTCATCTCTGCTCTTCCATCAAAAATATTGATATCATGATCTTGGAATACTTTAGATCATTAGAATACTGATTTGAATTTTTTGGGAGAGGGAGCAATTGCACATATTGTCCCCCATTCTCACCTTTTCAGTCTTAAATGCAACATATGTATCGTGGGAATAAAGTTTGTGGGCATGGATCGTCAATACGTCGTGGGCTGGCGTGGAGATTATAAAGTCCATACCTTCGGGAAGAGGCATATTGCCCAGCAGTTGGTCTCGGTACAGGCTGGTGATGATGATTAATACAAAAATGTATAAAAGAGAAAGGTAATATGTAAAACAGACAAGAAGCTAAGAACCGATATACGATATAGATTGTGTTAGAGGTAAAAATTCCGTTCAAAATGTGTTTGTTATTTAAATATTATTAATATTTTCCACGAAAATTTATTATTTGACATTCTTATGTTTTTCAGACGAAATACATGCTTTGAATCTAAAATACGTATTTCGATGAAAATGCGCGTTTCTAAGTCCCGATGACAACCTCACGAGTAAGGAGTTGTAAGTATTTAGTATGTAACTCGCGATGAGTCACTCAATCTATGTTTCCGATTGAGCGAACAATATATCTCTATAGAGATATATATTCACACCATTTTTATTTATACAATCCTCTCACAGATACATAATAAATCCATATAAATACAATTTTAAGGACAATTTAAAATTATACACGTATTCACTATATACGTTTGTGTATAATCTGAAATATGATAGCTATGCGTATTTGTATATATATATATATATATATTATATCTACTAGCTGTTTCCCGCGGCTTCGTATGCGTTTTTTAAATATATCAAATAAATGTAAAAATGTGATTAGAGGTGTAAGTTACAGAAATATTCTCTCAAAAATATTTGTAAGTACGACACGCACATCATATACTGTAACAGGTAATATGTATATTATATATGTGAATACTAACAGTGTGTCGAATGGGATGGGATTTATCATCAGCCACTAACCTGGAACATTAAACTACAATATACCATCCTCATTGCTCACTTATACTACATAAAAAAGTATATCGAACAATGTGTGTTAAATCTTTTATTATTTAGATATAATATTCCCATATTGTCGATATAATTAAGTTATTAATATACGTTGCCATAATTTAAATTACATATAAACATTTGACTTTAAATTATATTTATTCTTAGAGTTCAGTACAGCGCACGTCTCAAGCGCGTGTTTACAGTGAACAACATATTTTTGATCGATTTCACACGGATGAATGCACCGGTAACCGTTCATTACTACATAGTGTAAAAGAAAGGCCTCTGCCACGTCTCTCTATAGGTCTGTTCGCAATAAAATTAAAAACTACAGAACGTATCTTCATGCCGTTTTCACCAATATATAAAACGATTCTTGGGCAAGGTTTAGGTATAGTTTGTCTTATTATCAGTGCGGGCAACGCATATATATGAAATATATATAATGTATAATAATTAATATTTGTATAATTAATTCAAAAGAAAAACACAGTTATTTCATTGTTTTGACTTTTTACTGCTGTCGGCAGTTCTTATCCTTGACTTTTTAATATAGTGCTATATAAGACAAATATAAAGCTTTAGTAAAATTAATACACCCTACTGAAAATATCTCAGAGTTATCGGACATTTGAAGAATGTAAAAATATAAGGAACACGAAAGGGAAAATTGGTAAAACATCTCCATATAAATAGTACAATAGGGCAGAAATCGAATCACATACTCCTTGATTTTGAGGAGATCACGATTGGAATACAAATGGACCGGTGTGCTTTTACTACCCTTTCTCGATCTTCGACGGTCATAATCGAGATATCCCTGCGGCTTTACTTTGAATGATGACGATAGAACTGCCACCACGTTTGATCCTCTCTTTTTTAGTAAATTACATTTTCTTTTAAGAATTTTTGGATATTGTGTACTTATGTTACATTTTATCTCATTGAAGATTTTATTTTATATACGTTTGGGATTGCTATCCTACTTTATCAATTGTATATACTCGCTTGTACAACGAATTCAAATCCAAGAAAATCTCTTTTTTTTAAACTTTTTTTTTTCAATCAATGCCAGATTACTACTGCCATTGTCGCGTAGTCAATAATATTACAAGGGTCGTGCAAGCACTTCAATATTACGTTGTTTGAGTAAATATTCTAACAAGATGTTAAATTCCTTGTTAGAACCTTCCAGGGAGTTTTTGTGGCATCTCAGAATTTCATGCTCCGTGGTATTATTTTCCATTCGCTTCACATATGCACAATAAACTAACTATATTACGTAAAACATTACCAAATTTACAAAATATAGAATCAAATAACGCAAGATTATGAATAAAATATAAAATCCACTACCTGACAGACTAAAATCTCATCAAAAACTCCGAATATCTCATTAGACATATTTGATCATAGAGATTTTAAATTCAAAAGGACAAAAAAGCTGTTAAGACTTTGCTAGGTCAATAGCTTAGTCAGCAAGAAAACGAAACAAATACATTTTATAACTATGATAATATAAGCAACAACCAGTAAGTTATATTTCAATATTCATCATTATATCCTTGTTTTTTTTTCCATAGTTTAGTTTTTATAAATGAATCCATTTTTTTAGATTTGTTCTTTTTTTCTCTCTTTCAAATGCTTATCAATATTTAATCACTACATATTTTAAAACAAAGTTCTCTGTCATGTCTGTCTGTCTGTTCGCAATAAACTCAAAACTTACTGAATATATCTTCATGTGGTTTTCAGCAGTAGATAAAGTGATTCTTGAGAAAGGACTGGGTGCATATTTTTTTTTATTATAAAGGCGGAACGATGTACGCCGGCTCCGCTAGTGTTATATTTTTTTTAGACTATACAATGGTAATGACGTATGAATTATAATGACGGCTGAATAATTGAATGTCCCTCACTCGTATCAAGTAGTCCGCTGAAGCTGTTAAGACCTTGCTGGGTCAATAGCGTACGTAGTCATTTAAAAAAAAAAAACTTGTTTCATATCATACAAACCTTGTTCTGACACATCAACAATTACAATTATAAACACGACAATAATAAATAGTTAAATAGAGCAACCATTCCGTAGTTATGTGCTTAGGTATTTTCCATATACATATATTTTTATATCTGTCAAAGGGCGGCAACGCATCTGTCTTCTCGTGTCGCAGGTGTCCATGGACGGCGGTAATTACTTACCATTTGCTGACCCGCATGTTCGTTTGCCGTAAAAGGTATAAAAAAAACCTAATCATGCTATAAGGTTTATGTCGACTAATAGCAATTTCTTTGTATCATATATGGCAAACGAACAGGTGGGTCACCTGATCTTAAGTGACACTTCCGTCTATGGACACTTGCAACACCAAGGGAGTCGCAAGTGCTTTGCCAGCCTGTGTTGGTAGATGGGGGGAAGAGGAAAGAGGGAAGGTGAGAAGAGATGGGCCTTCGGCGTTCTCAAAAGTATATAATTGAATTGAGACCGTTATGATATACATTTTAAGATCAGTCAGTATACTATCAATAAGCAAGCATATGTGATCAACCGGATCTTAGTAGTCCGGTGAAGCTGTAAAGGCCTTGCAAGGCCAATAGCATAGTCAGTTCGAAAAAAAAAACCGGATCTCTACCATCAAGAATGTGCTGATAAATCTGTAACAGCGACTTCCTTTAGCTTGTCGCGTTTTTGGATACAGATATCTCTATCAAGACGCTTGTATGAAGGTGTGACAGCAATAATTGCCAATTAAATGCATCTTGGTGTCCTCTGTTGTTATTCGATTGCACTATGCTCAGATACAGAGTAGTCATTAAGTAACAGAACAAATACGTATATCATATATATATTAATACGTGAAGTAAGAACTTTGTACCCTTTTTTAAGCGATTTCCGTGAACGGATGAACTTGAAATTTTGCATATTTAAAGTTTATATGGCGGAGAAGAGCAGAAAGCTGTTTATTTTATATAAAATGCATTAGGAGTACATTAAATTAATTAAAATATGCACTACTCACAATTCAAGCAGAATTTTACACAACATACACACACATGTAAATAAAAAAGACATTTTGACAGGGCCGTCAACAACGACTTCAAAAAATGTTGCGAAGGAGGTTGCTAAGCTCGACTATATGTATTTTTTTACTCTTACGATCCAAATACCCTTTTTCATCCTACATTCAACAATGATATTGTTTGCGCAAATATCTAACTGAACCGGGATGGCCTGCTTTGTTCGGCATTTCCATACCCCCCACATAAGGCAGACCACTAACCTGGCTGTTGTAGCTTGTATATAATAAATACACTCTGAAAATAGAATGTTAGCAAAACATCCCAACAGGTTCAACTTGGTCAGCAAGCTGCTTAATTTTTCATATTGTAATCTGGCTTGTAGCATTCAACGGTTTATTGATACTCGCTGTCGGTCGTAAAGTTGTCCCACTTTACGATTCACTTGTTCTATTACTTCAGAACTTTTATGTAGTTTCCTATGATTAAGATATATTGAACCGAAATGTCGCATTATGGGTAATGGAGACAGTCAATTATCTTATATTTGTCTATCGCAGTTTAAAGTTTATGTCTAAATATTGGTATCGATCAGATGTTTTCCAAATAAACTGGTTTTAATGGTCAGATTAAATTGATTCGATTTTTTTTATGTTATTGGAGGCGAACGAACAGGCGGGTCATAAGATGGTAAGTGATCATCGCCGTCCATAAACACTAGCAACACCAGGAGAGTTGCAAGTGCGTTGCCAGTTTGTGTTGGGGAGGGAGAAGGGAAGGAAGGGAAGCAGTGAGGAGTAAGGTGAGGGGAGGTGGGCCTCCGGCGCTCTCACTGACTGAACGCAATGTAACAACATAATATATTCTATAAATTATTATAAATAAATATTCGCGCCTATATTATTCGCCTATAAATTCGTGCTGTGGTTTAACTGACCATCGTCTTTGCAACTATTGTTTTATTTTTGTTTCAAATTCTTTATTCGCGAATGATATATAAATAAGTCAAAGTAAATTATCTGCTACCTTGTAATTGATCTTACATGCTGCGTTATAATCAATTTTTTCTCCTTTTTTTTAATTAAATTTAATCAAATTATACCTACAGATAAAGAAACAAATGAATAAGGACTAAATAACGGATGAAGCACTGTCGGTAATAAGAAATTTGTTGTAAGATGCTAGGAGAAAATACTAACATCAAGTTGGGATGTGCTTAATTTTGAAACCTTGGGTTATAAATATGCCAAAGAATCGACCATTGAATCGTAAAGAAAAGACACAAATAAGGTAAAAATTTAATAACAATTTACCAATCAAAATAATCCATTTGTGTACAAGAATTGACATTGCAGTGTTTTCTTTCGGTGAGTTTTGGACAAGCTCGACCACCTCTTTTATTCTGCCGGACCACACTTCTATGACGGAATTTGTCTCCGAAGCCGCACGTAACTGAGCAAGAACTCCATTCGCTCCATTCTGATACTATGCAGTCGTTGGCTGTGGATCAGTTAAAATCAATTAATGTTTGGTTGATTTATGAACCAAGTTTTCGATTGTAATTCGTGTTTTGATTTGTTTACCCTAACTTTTCAGAATATTCTAGAGAACAGATTACAAAAACTATTATCTGTCTAGTATTTTGACTGAACATTTTAAGTAGGGCATTAAATGTCTATACATTTTTAATAGGGCTAGAGTCACGCTGAAGCTGTTATTCAGCATGACTATGTCGGTTCACCTGGGATAGTACCATTCGACCCACAAAAGCACCTACATGAAGTAACAGTGCTTGCATTGAGGCGTTTCGTTCGATCAGTAAGACCGCGGGAGGCCCATGTCCACCCTCTCTCCATTCTCTTTTTACTGCCCCTAAACACAAGCTGGCAATGCACTTGCAACTCCCTTTGTGTTGGCTAGTGTCTATGGATGGCGGTGATAACTTAACATCAGGTGTCCCACCTGTCCGTTTGTCTCCTATGATGTAAAAAAAAATAACATTCGTTACTATCTTTATTCCAAATATTGATATGCAATTCTTAAAAATGTTTTTCACCTATAATATAACCTATAACTTCGTATATTTTGGTTTATGTTTGGAAGCGAATGATTCACTGTAGGACTATAGGCCTCTTCCCCGAGGAAGGTATGTGCATAATCACCACGCCAGCTCACGACGTATTGGCGGTTTTAAACTCCGAGAAATTTACAGTTCCGTATTTTCCCATGTACGGTGGTACTACAAGAATATTCTTTAGGTTTCCTCACGATATTTTTCTTCACCGTCAGCCGATAGCGTTACCAATTTCAATTAGTAAATGTAAGCAAATTCTAAAAATTCGCTGGTAAATACTGGCGTTCGCATCTACGAATATGGACAAGGATAGTTTTAAAATTATAAAAATGTCCTAAAAGGCAAATTTTACAAAATTTTAATTTTAAGCTTTAAGTCTACGATACTATACTTACGGTGGATTCTATTCACGGCATTGTGCAAACGATGTCTGAAATGCCGCGGTAGGTGCTTACGGAGACCAAGTTTACGTCCATTAGCAACAGCCAGAATAACATCGTCCATGTCTCGTAGCTCACTATCGAACTCTGCTTCGGTTGTTGTCGTACTGAGGAGAAATCATAAAACAATTATTTATACTCTATACTCTATTCTGTATTCTATACTAATATTATAAAGCTGAAGTTGTAAGTCAAATTCTACTAGAAAAGGATGACATTATACTCAAAATTTCAGGCGGTTAGGTAAATAAAGTTAAATCTATACTGATATTATAAAGAAATAAATTTTGTGAGTTTGTGACGTTGTGGGGGTAATCTCAGGAACTACTGGTCCGAATTGGAAAATTCAATATCATCACCCTAAGACCAATAGGAGCGGAGCACTAATGAAGAATTTTTCACAATAGGGTTTTTTCCCTTTAGAGCTTCCGCTGCGTGTTAGCGTTAGGTCAAAGTAACTATTCCACACGAACGAAGTCACGGGCAGAGGCTAGTAAGTAATAATCTTCTATACATATAGATTGTAGATCTAACGTGTCTGTACTCATCGATTTTCTTGAAATAATTTATTGCAGGTGTCTAAGAATAAGTACTAAAATATATCTTAATCAATTGCAGAAATGTATGTATGTCTGTCTGTTTGCGTGTACGAACGCGCATCACTACTATAGTACTAGATTTACGATACGATACGACGAAGTCAATTATAAAATATATCCTTGAGAATAACTTAGTCTTTGCTTCAATAAAATCGGTCCACTCTATCAAAAGTTATTGTAATTTTAAATCACGATGCGACTTAATTACCAGAGAAAAGTAGATAAGTAAATGGACTTAATACATTCAGAAGATTTTATTAGTCACTGCTTTTTTACATTCGGTTCCACGCGGATGGAGTCGCGGACACTGCTAGTAAGTAATAAATGTATTAAAATATGTGTAAATCACAAGAAAGTATTCAATTTCGTGAAAAAGCACTCACAGGAAAGAAAAATAAAGTCGATTTTATTTCTTTATTATGTTAATATTAATGGAAAAGTAATAATAAATGTCTCAAATGTATATACGATATGGGAATTGTATCAATTTTAATGTAGCTCGAGTGAGTTCCCTTGTAGCTGTGTTTACAATTAATATTCCATTTGGTACAGTTATGAAAATCACAAATCTCCATTAAACTAAAGAGACAGTAATATTTATGTATAACAGTTTTTAGTTGTCTTTGTTTGTTTTAGTTTATAAACTGTTGGTTATTAACATTATTTATATAAAATCAACACTAAATGTTAAAAAAAAATCCTTATAATTTTTTATAGATTTCTCCGTTAAATTAATGGAATGATAGCAACTTAGTTGGATGCAAAACTTCATTACAGTTTTTCTGATTGGAGAATTAAAACAAGAACTAAATCCTTATTAGTGAACTTATTTCCCTTTATTTTGTGATTATATTAATAAACATATATTAATGTATTGATAAATAGATATGCCTTCCCTAGGATAGCAAAAGCTTTTACGACGGTACTTTGCGAGGAAATAGCGATCTCAGACGTTGAAAACTGAATGTGATTGTATAATTTTTTATTGGCACGGTACTACTATGAGATCAAATTTATAACGTTTTAGGAATCTTTGAGAAAACTTTACACCCCTTCAGTCTAAAGTATACTAATTAAATCAAACTTAATTCTTGAGCTAAGCGACATAAAATTACTACTTTTGGTATTTTAACCTTCGATTATCATATTTTTTTAAGTAAAGATGAAATTGATAAGGTCAGATCTTGAATAGTATAAACGTATAATTAGAGGAAGCGTTTACAAAATTCATCTACTTTAAATGACCACTGTAATTTATGATAATATAACTTTATACATCAATACATACTTCTGTTTACGCTAGATGGTGAAGAGTGAGCATAGATAAGGAAGATACAGATCGCCAAATACCTTTGGAGTACAAAGAACTAGTTTAACACTGGGTTGTAGACTTTTATAAATCAGAGGTCTTTAGTAATATCTGGAAACAAATCGATTTCTCATTCAGAACTGGGTTGGCACGATTAAAGTCAACTACCAACATGTAAATTTAACATGCATGGACGTCGAGTTACGAAAACTAATTCTTTATAATATATGACTGCAGACTTTGGCTTTCATTAAGCTATGGATAAATTGGAAGCTCCTGAAATATTTCAAATTATTGCTAGTGCTACGTAATAAAACAAATGTGGTTGAGGTTTTTCTGCTTGTAGTCCGGTGAAGTTGTTAAGACTTTGCTCGGTCAAAAGCGTAGTCAGATCGAGAAAAAAAAAATTCTGCAGTCAAGCTTTACACAGATTCACAATCTTCTTTACAATGTTTGCTGCTTATGTGTTCGACAGTAAGATTTTTGCGCCTTTATTAGACCTCATTTTATGTTTTATTTAATAGTTAGAGTATTTACAAATTAATATAGTTTTAATTTATAACTTACATAGTAGGTTTCGTAACAACATCCACCTTATTATCTGGTAAGTTTGGTAACGGAGTTCCAAAGGGTTCCTCTTCCAAATTTTTAAGATTATCGATGTAGCTCTTTGTAGTGACATCTCTCTCGTAATCTTTTGGTCCGTCCTTTTTCACGATTTTTCTTTTTGGTATGCCTTTACGTCTGTCCTTCTCCTTCAATTTTGCGATTAAGTCTTTTCGTATTAGATCGTTAAGTTCTTTAGTCGAATACTGTCTTATCTGAAATTGTTTTTATTAGTACCTTATAAAAATAATGTTACATTTACCAATGCAAAGTCTATCCATAAGATAACCTAATAGAGATATTGATCAAAATAGTCATAAATGACGTCATAGTATTTCTCGTAACATTTGAAGCAGTGTTATTCTTATGGGAAATCGAAAAGTGCGATGCCGATTACCTTAATGTTAATATTATGGGCTCATATTTTCAGATGCCTATTCTGACACCTAAACAAAACTTTTGACTCTGATTCCGCGAAGAAAAAGAAAACAATTTTTTGAAACGCCCTGAAACGTGATTTGTTATAATCTTTGAACTTAACCTTTGTGTGCGTGATTACAAGACATATTCTATAAATGACTAAGATTGCGTATAGTTTTTGTACGTAACGACAACAGTTTCCTTCGAGCTTGTAAATAGTGGTAAATATCTCGACTTTAATTCGTTATATCCTACGGCATGCTTCCTAATACTTGTACCCACCTTACTATTATAATTTAGTACAGTGTATTATATTATGTTAGACATGTAGTGAATAGGATGTAACGTAGAGTAAATAATTTAATTAAACACTTTAAGCCTATTCAATTATACACCACTGGCAGCGCTGATGTATGAAGCGTGCTCGCGTAGGCGTACTCAAAGCAATATTATGGATTATTTATGTTAGATTGCTTACATAAGGAGCTTATTAATATACTTATAATTTTTTCTAAACTTTTTTCTCGGTATATTCTGTATTACTAATAATAAATTGGAATACAGAATTGAGGAATATTAAGTGTTTAAAAATTGTAAGTGAACGATCAAACTTCTTTAATTCAACTGACTCAATACGCTCAGTGGAAATAAGTATTTATTCTACGGGACTTATTTTATAATAATTAATAAAATAAATTACTAATTGTACCAATTGAATTCAAATCTTTAAAGGAAGATAGCTCAAAAACTAGAAATTGTGTATTACACAAATCTGCGATTATAGGAATGATTAATGTTTATAATACCCTGGCAAGAGTAGGTTCATCCATCGAGCCGGGAACGCTCCGACGCGGGACATTGTGGATTTTAATCTAAAAATGGCCACAAAGAATCATAATAAAATCGCCATAAAAGCAATAATATCATTAAAAAATCTACCCTAAAATGATTAATAGTAAATTCAAAATAAATAAACACCCAATAGTAATAGTTGCTCACAGATACGATTTTTCACGCAGCCAATAAAAAAAAAGCGAAAGAAAAAAAGGTGCGGACCAAGAGTCTGCAGAACAGAAGAATAATAAGAAAAAATATACCCTCACAAACTCCACTTTGGCGATAGCTGGTAATTCCTTCATTTCTGGATAGTAAAAACCGGCAGCGGGATGATTGGGTTCTTTCGGTTTATGTTTGGTTACGCGTTCTGGGGGTGATGTCTCCCATCGTGGGGCAGTAAATGTGAGACCGCTAGCAGCACCGGCATCCAGGGGTTCCAACTTAAAAACATAATGTAAAACTCGATGAAATTTTGCGTTTGTGATTTACTTCTTTTGAATTTACAATATGACCAATATTAGATGAAATACGAAATCAAAATTACTCATAGGATATTAATCCTATAGAAGTCTCTACAAATATAAATATAAGTTTTTGCTTTGTTCAATTTTCTCTCCACCTACAGAAACGTGGGAAGTTTATACCGACTGTGTTATAATAACTTTAATAATCTTTGCAATAAAGACGATAAGTATAAGATTTTTTAATGTTATTTTACTCCAATAATTTGTCAGAATAATTTCTCGCTTGGATATCAAATCATTGTGTATTTTGTTTTCAAAAATTCAGAGTTACAGTTTTGGAGCTAGCCAATGGGTGAGAAACAGCGAAATGCTTGTATTTTGTTGCTATTGTTTGGGAAATGTAAATTTGCGCAAACATAACAAATCACAAATATAACAACTATCGCGAGATATTTGTTAATTTTCTACTTCCATCCCACAATTAATACGTGAGCATCACTTGAGTGCCTCTTCGATGCTATTAATAAAATGGTAGTTCACTCACGTCCAAAGTAATTTGATCAACCCATGACGAGTCGACGCAAAGATTTAAGCTGTCCACACCAATGAACCAGTCTGGCGATGGGACAATACGGCAGATAAGTGACACCTGTAAAAATATGGTAATGGTGAAATGTATTTATAGCTAAAACTAAGATCTGGATTCAACAAGTTTGGCTTTAGAAAAAATTAAAACTTACTAGACTATGTTGTCCATCTACAAACACCATATTTTCTGATTTCCCACTTCCTAGTCCAATAGCCGGGGCAGAGAATTGGTCGTAGACATTGCTATCTTCTTCGCCTTCCTTCACCAGGTCATCGATTTTGCCAAATTGAGCAAAATTACGGATAGAAACCTTTGCTACTTCGCCTATGCGATATAACATGTGGGAAGTGTTGTGCGTTTGACCTGAAAATACAATTTAACATTGTGTATACATTATTTTATTCCTTTTAGATTTATGTCAGTGGGGTTGTAGATTGTTGTTGATATTGAAATCGAAGCGCTGGGTATATTTGGAATGAGCTTTTACCCGCAAAAGGGAATATGTTTGTAGTAGATGTGAGTAATTTAATTTAGAAGTTGAAGGAATTATTATTTATTATTCATTTAATCTAGCACCCTTTACTTAAATGATTAATTCTTAAAACATTCAATAGTGTGAAGCGACGAAGATCTAATACCGTACCAGGCGTTCAGCTGCTTCTATGTAGTCATTTTCTTATCATTTTGGTCAGTTTGTCATTTTGTTATTTTACTGAGCGTTCAGTCACATATACAGAAATGAATCTAAGTTTTTGAAAATGACGTACATCTTTTAAGCTGTTTTGATTACAAAGATGGAGCTATAAGATAATTTTAGCCTATGTTTTAACCATTGTTCTTATGAACCTTAAGATACAAATAAATCCATGCACACACATTCAAACCGATTGTAAGGTAGTGGGTGTTGACTGTTCGATAGTATATCAAGTTAAATTTAACGTCACTTGGAGCTCTTTAAAGGAAACGGTCCATCCAAGTGACTCACTATCGCCTACAGGGTAATTCAGTTACCTATTTTAATATACATTTCTCCTGTTTCTAGAAACACTGTGTAGCTAAAATATTTTCTATACCTTTTAAATACAATTCTCATTGTTTATATAACGTAAAACGTTATGATTTCTTAACAAATATGAGTAAAGGTAGAATACGAAAATATTTATTACGTACTATTTTTATTTTAATTCCATTTCTTATTTCTTTAAAACACGATATATTTTATTAAACTTGGAAGAAACTATGATTTTCATCACGTTCAATGATGTCTTTTCTTGCCATGAAGAAATAGTGCAAGCGGTGCGGTTCGCATACGCAGGAGAGTAGAAGTAAAGGGATAGTATTATTTGCAAATAATTTTTCTAAACAAAGCGTGTTTTTACTTAAAATTTTTATGATGATAGTATATAACAAACAATGCAGACGAAGTCGCGGGTATTAGCTAGGATTTTTATAAATGCGTAATTCTTTTAATCCCGTATCGTTTTTAATGTAGTGCCGCGTCTATGGCATTGCCTTTGCTAGTCTCTTTGGATGTCTTTAAATGTTCTAATGAAATTTGAAATTCTACTAACAAAATATTTATAAAATTCTCGGGCATTTCACAAACTTTTTCCTTGATTTGTGTTTAAACCTCAAAACATTTTCAAAGTGAATTCGAGTACCGCAGAATAACCACTCCCTAGCTTTACATCGGCCTTTATCGAAGCATTTTATAGGCCATTTACTTCAGCATAACCCGAGTGAGATATGCAAATAGAGCTGTTTTCTAAGCTTCCTTCATGTACGTTTTATTCTAATTATGGCGGGGAAGTGCCTAGACATGTACGGTAATAGTGGAGCTCCTTGTTAATGTAGGCATTGTGTGAGTTAATTAGTTTAGTTGTTTTCGTATCGTGTACTGTCTGCCAAGAAATTTTCTTACTCTATGAGTAAACAGACTGTTCTAAAACCTGCGATTTTAAACCAATTTTATCAGGAGTATCGATTATATCTATACTAATATTATAAAGCTGGAAAGTTTGTTTGGTTGAATGCACTAATCTCAGGAACTACTGGTCCGATTTGAACAATTCTTTCTGTGTTAGATAGCTCATTTATTAAGGAAGGCAATAGGTTAGGTTAGGCAATATCATCTCGCGAAGACTAATAAGAATATATAAAGGAGCGGAGCATCATTTGGGGTGTAAGGGGTGTCGAGTAACATCTTAAGACTTGAGACACCCAAGCCAACCTCACCTGCACGTGGTGCACCCTGCTGAATAACGAACGAGGCAATAGCGAAAGCGGGGTGGTAGGGTTTTGCAGCCCGACTGGGTCGCAACCACCATGCATATAGCGAAAAAGCCCGTCATAGTGACTCGCTTCTGCGCGTCGCGTTTCGGGATCAGCCTGTGCATATCCAGTACCGGGTGACTTTCGTCATTATGGCCGGCATGACAGCGGCGACCGGCGACGGATAATCTGTCGATCGGTGGTTGCCGATGTTTTTGGATTGTACTATGCTTAACATCAGGCATACTGCCGTCACTATGTCGGGATTCGATAAAAAAAAAAAATGTTTCAAAATCGGAGCTTTTACCGGGTTTTAGTGTCAGCCCAAAGTAACTATTCCACGCGAACGAAGCAGAACAGCTAGTTAAATAATAATACGATAATTCTTTTATATTATTGCTATTACATTCTTTACCTTATTTAATTTTAGGTTTGTATTGTATATATTACTCCTTTTTAATTTAATCGTATAGTTAAAAAGAGTTTCCATATTTTATTATAATAGGTTGATTGATTACTCTATTTGTCGCTACGAAGTTTAATTTATGTGAAACAGTGCAGCGGCCAAAATTTTTTTTACTCTTTAGCACATGGGCAGGGAAATGAGACGTACACTTCTTGCGGACAGGAGTAACACCAGCCCTTCAATATCCCAATAATTTACTCCTTAATTTATATAAACTCCAACTTTCACGTGTATACTTTAAACATCTATTTTCCGGCTATATTTTAATACAGTGTGAACACTTTTGTAACGGTCCATAATGTACCCAACGTTTTGTTCCGTTTTAAGTGATTCCAATACTGTTTTCTCTTAATTTATTGCACGTATAAAATGTTTTTTTTTTTTCGTCAATATAGAACGCTTTTTTTTACTTCTCATGTTTATTTCTAAACTTTGAGATTTACTATGGTATTCTGCGTTTAAAATATAAGTTTCAGAATTGAATTCGAGGATGGAATTTTCTGTAGAGGCTAAGAGATGATAAAAAATATCTAAAAAAAAGGCTTATTATCTCTAGTAATGTTTTTTACTATGCCACAAAAAGTGCTGACGTGTTTAATACGAAATAGTGCAGGTATCATAGACAATTAATTCATTATAACAGTCTGTAAATAATTAACATTATGATGAGTGTATGTATCTCACTGATCGTGAAGTATAACACGCCAAACGAGCCACCGTATCTAGACTACTATATATAGCATACAATACAAACGGCTGCAATTCAATCGATCATGAGTGCTCTTGGCCAGCAGGATGTAACTGTGGCGTGTAATTATTCCAGCAATTCATAGAAGCAAATAATGAAAAATATTTCAAACCACTTAATGCTAGGTTCTTAGAATCGAAATTAATTTCTTAGTAATGTTGTTTTATAAACACTTCAAAATGATATTAATAAAGATGGACAAACATACCAATTTGTTTTTGAGTTCAATGAACTAAATGAAAATAGATAATGCCGCTCCAGATCAAAAAGGTGCCAGTTTTATATATAGAAGGCGTATTAAAAATATTATTCTTGTTAAGTTATTTCGTCCAGAGGAAATCTTTCGTACGTCGTTATATGTATGATTTATTTTCATGAAACGTATGAAGAATAGATATCATTTGTAATAGTCTTGTTATAAATTGAAGTGTTCTTACTCAGTCAACGCCCGGGCTATCGACCTGAGACTGAAATAATATAGTTTTTAACATAATCTCTATCTATGATATGACGCTTTACAGATTTATATATTACTGCGTATATTTCTCATTAATGCCTCATTTAAATCAATGCTCTTCAATCATAATTCTCAGACAATAAGCGTACCATTTCTCAGCCATCAAACTCTATATTGTAACTGCATTGACATTGCCATCATGTCGCAAATCACATTTCAACATGCCCTCTACAATTATTTTCATGCGTTACTAAATCGTCAAATCTTAAACTTCAATTTGAT
This sequence comes from Antheraea mylitta, assembly GCA_014332785.1. Lineage (NCBI taxonomy): Eukaryota > Metazoa > Arthropoda > Insecta > Lepidoptera > Saturniidae > Antheraea > Antheraea mylitta. The sequence continues at coordinate 349,174 of JACEII010000067.1, read as the reverse complement.
GAAAAATCTAACCGTTAGGAATCCGGTTTTGATAATTGATAACGATATAACCCTAATACTTGGTGAGAGCGTAAATGACTCACACTTCAGTTTAGAATATGTTCTCTTAATCACTTTTCCAACATTGCACATAAGCTGTAATTTATTTTTACATTTTTGCAAAATTAAGGCTCTGTTCCCACTGGCATTTTTCAGAATGGAATTTTTAACGAGATACTCGTCAAATCGTCTTCATGCCGATATAAGTCTCTTGTACTGCAAGATTTTAAAAAATGGGAATGAGAACTAATTTATTTCATCCAAATGATACACACATTTTTTAATCATTAGCATTTTCACATATAACTTCTAAAGTTTCCATACCACTCAACAGTAAATCGATACACAGCCTTGTTTAACAATTTCTATATAATCAAATTACAAAACCATACCATTCTATATTTTCTCACATACGGTGGTATTAGAAGATCATTTCTCAAGTTTAGGCTTCGTCACGATGTGTACCTTTATCGTCAGCTGATAGCGTTACCCATTAAAATTATTAAATGTACGCAAATTTCGAAAAATGCGTTGGTACACTTCGTGATACAAATCTGCGGACTTAGAATTGACATTCAACCGGTCAAACTACTTGTACTATCTTATAGCTATAATATCATGTCTTATTATATATATTAATAATATATATATTTGTAGTTATATTCCATAATACTAAATACATTGGAGCTGGCAAAAGTTTTCTAACATAGTTTTAATTTGAAAAGTTTATGAAGACTCCTCGGGCAAACGTCACCTTGTTCAAACTTTTTTTGAGATTATCTTTCAGCGATTCTACTCTCTATTCAAGAAAAAATTGTAAAGTAATTCTCGTGGCTTTGTCTATGACAGGTTGGAGACATTTAACCGTGACATCATACCAGAAACTTAATACTTATGTTTTAATCTTAAAAAAATTACAGAATTGGCAGACTATATTTGGTTAATAACGATGTTATGTGACTGAAATATAATGTCTCAAGGCTGTGTCATTAGCATGTGAACGATGGTGACGTCTGAAAATGACGCCCCTCTCTATGCAACCATCAAAAACAAATGTAACTATCTGTTTGTAAAAATATGTATGATGAAAAGATGAACCAGATCGAGTTTCTTGTCAGTTCATTTGGATGACTGCATTGTTTTCCGAAACGGTAATGTTTAACGATTATAAGCATCTTCCGAGGGCCTAAAGTAGATAAAGTATTTTTGATTTTGATTGTAATGGATAGAAATAATGAAATAAATGAAGCGCTAATTTTCATTTTTTTAGGAGACATATATCTTTCTTTACACTTCACGTCCGTTGCTAATATTTTCCCGTCGCTTTCTTCAAACAGTTGAATTGTCTTCATGTAATATAATTTTATAACTAATTATTCAAAGTAATTTTGACCAATAAAGCGTATATTAATAAAAACGGATATTAAAAACTAAATTAACAAGTAAAATACAACACAAAAGGACAGTCTAGTTCTCCAGATATACAGAAGAGCAGGCTAATATTAAATATATTTTTCGGCAGACAACGGATTTCTGACGGACTAAGAAATATTGTAAAACGAAATTTCGAAAGTTTCCTTCCAGAAGCCTTCAATCACTATGATTTAGGTGAGCTTTGAAGGTTAGTTAAACTAAGTACTAAATTTACTAGAAGCCTAAATTTAGTTAAAAAGGTTTTTAATTTTTAATCATCTAACTTAAATAGGGTCTTTCAAGGCCAAAGGATGCGGTAGCAATTAAAAGGTTAGTAGAGTCCAGATCTATACTAATATTATGAAGTTAGAGGGTTTGTTTACTTGGATGAACGTGCTATCATCAGGAACTACTGGTCTGATTTGAAAAAATCTTTCAGTGTTAGATAGCTCATTTATCGAGGAAGGCACCTATGAGCACGCTAAGACTTAAGATTTGTCACAGATTACTAAAAATAAATCAGTGTGTTTCGGCTTTGCTATAACAATACTAAAACCAAAGGAAATTATATTCTTCTTTACATATATATTCAGGTTTTAGGTTATCTATATCAAACATTGCGTTTCATTCAAATGTTTACTCGTGAAAATGTTGGAAACAAATAGGCAGATTTATTTACATAATATTTATATTACACACGTATCATATATTCTCCTATTTCATACTGAAATGCCATTTATTCAAATAGATTATCTGCCACATCAGTACAAACATTCCTTAGAACACTAGTAAAATTTTCAATGTCTATTTTATTGGTTTGACGGAATCATCTCCGACACATTCAAATAGATTTTTTTTTCGAAACGACTACGCTTTTGACCTAGCAAGTTCTTAACACCTTCACCGGACTACGATTCCGACAGAATGTAAAGAGTTATTTAGTCAAATGTATAAGTAAATAACAGAAGTTTAGAAATCCGTCAACTTAATGTACTTAGATTATGTTTTTTATTGACTTTTTTTTCTTAGTACAGTCAGCGCTAAACTTTTTGACAGCTCTGAATATTAATGCGCATAATATAAATTTATGTATAAATACATACATTATATGTATAACATATATGGAGGAATAGTATAAATGCTGAATGGATGAAAATAGCGAATAAAGTAGAAGTACATAATAATTTATAGCTTACATAATTCTGTTCAAATGTTCTTTATCTGTCAGCAAAAACCTTATCATGATCAGTTAAGACTTTTCAGAGATTTACCCTAACGAATAACAAACATTTACGGTCTTATTACAAAAACAAAAACACGGATATAACACGAGTTTTACTAAGTAGTGCCTAAAATTTAAAATCTAGTAGAATGTTTAAAATAGTTTATTGCAAAAACGTGTGCAAGCGGTCTCTAGCTAAACATCTGATTGAAGTTTTTTATGCAAGCAATATAAATAATGTCCATTTGTATACAATTTTAAGACACCCTTTTGATCAAACTTTTTTTAAGTAAGAGTTCAATGCGTATTTAACTTTTTTGTAATATCACGGATAAAGTTTCTTTATATGTATCAATGTGCATTGTTGCGTTAATAAAATAACTTAAGAAAAATAAACACTAACAAAATAATACGGGGAGACTCTCATAAAACAAATACTTACTCCAGTTCCACGGACTGTTTTACTGGGACAGTTTACTATCGTGCTCCAGAATGATATAAGATAAAAATAAATATAAGTAATTCTTCCCTGGAATAGATTTAGTTGAAATAGTCGTAGAATAAATTTTTTTTTAATTATGTGCGTTTTGTTTAAATGTTTTTATAAATGAATTCAGTACTGTACATTCTCTGTTCCTCTTATCGAGGGACATAAAAAAAAACATTGCGTGTATCAGTCAGTATACGCAAAAAAAATCTATCTTATCTATATACATAAATATTATGTAAATATGCCCATAAACTATATACTAAACGAATTAAGCTCGGGAAAAAAGTAGGTAGGTAAATGCAACTTAATCTCATACAGAAATAAGATATTATACAATTATAATAATAATATCGAAGAAACAGTAAACGAAAAACTATCTTACATTAATTTCCACGCGGCTGAAGTAGCGAGCACAGCTAGCCTTCAAATGTGAATGTGAAATAGTTACGTAATAACGCGTTAATTACTAAACCTATTATCATGGCCAATAACTATCGCTCAGGATAAAATATACTATTCCCAAGAGTGAAACCGTAAGCTGAAGCTAGTATGTAATAAGGAAACGGATTTCCTTGCGATATTTTATAACATTCTCGGTGAATGTATACACGAAGAGCTGAGGAACGAAAACACGTTTCTCGCAAAAATACTAGAAGACACTTCACTCTAATGATATGTATATAAAACTTTGCCGTATAAAACTGAACAAACAACACTGTAACAACATTACTAAATGTCCGTCAGTCGTAAAAATAATTGTACAGTTTATATTATACATAAGTAATGTAATCACTTTGTTTACGAAAAGTCGTGTATGTTGGATGTATTTTATTTGAAAGAACGGAACGTATTTTCTAAGAAGAACCTATTTGATTTGGAGGGAATTCTTGAAATATTTTGTCAAGGATGCCACTTTCATATGTCGTTTTATCTATATCTATATCTATATTATAAGAGGTTAAGTTAGTGGGTTTGTGACGTTGTAGGGGGTAATCTCAGGAACAACTAGTCTAATTAAAAAAAAAATATTTGAGTGTTATATAGTTTATTTATCGAGGAAGGTTATTGTTACGGCCCATGCCATAACACGGACTGCACGTTGCCCTCACCCCGCTCGCCTGCACATGCCTTGACACGTGAGGACATTCGGACTTGAGCCAGCATATTATTAAGTTGTCAATTATACACATCTTATACATAGAGAGATTTTTTACTTATAAAATAATAACCAGCAAGTGCATAACCACAACAGAGCTATGGAAGCGCAAACAATGTGGTCCTTCGAGCCGGAAAGCTATGTATCATTATGCTAAGTCCAATAAGATTGAAGCACCAATAAAAATGTTTTAAAATCAGAATTTATTTTCCTCTTCAGAGTTTCCGATCCTATGTCATGGTGCTTGTCCCGATGAACTCCGAATCTACTCTACCGATCTCCTATTGATCTTATCGTATTGATATATAGCCTATATAACCTTCCTCGATAAATGAGCTATATAACACTGAAATATTTTTTCAAATCGAAGCTGTAGTTCCTGAGATTACCCCCTACAACATCACAAACTCACAACGTCACAAACTTTACCTCTTTACAATATTAATATAGACTTGGTCCAACTTGAGAGGTAGGATAATTTATATTTCGATTGATGGCCTCAATATTTTTTAACCACAAGTTAACCGATTGTTAATGTTGGTTATTGTTATTAATTGTAAGTTTCATCAGTATCGAACAGATGGCGCTTTAAATTAGTTTGTTGACAGGAAACTGTAGGATCGACTGTTATAGATATCTCATAGATGGCGCCACGTTCTAATTTTAAATTTCTTTCTCATAATAACTGAGCCAGAGTAGCGCGTGGCCAGATGAGCTAGTATAGTATACAATATATTCTATAAAGGTCTCGTTATTAAAACGAGGTCCCTTTACAAATAACCATTTTCCATATTAACGTATAATATAAACCGGAAATCTACCCTTTTAACGGTTTTCATCCGAGCATCCACAATGGGCTTAATGTACAAACAAGAATTTCACTCTAAAATCCTGTGTTAATCCCCAGTATTGCCACCCCTAAACGGTCTTCTGATTGAAAACAGACAAAAGGATTTTTTGCTAGCAAAAAAAAAGGACAAATACCTTTCAAATGCCATTGTAACCCGAGATTTGTACCCGACGCAGATATTGAATTATCTTCCACTCTCATAATAATGGAGACAAGACCGTGACCGCTTTCCTCGAGTGCCTAGCTAAGAGATAGGATCGTGTTTTTTTTTCTCAGATAATAAATCACGAATCTCGTGTCTTTCTTATTTATTTATTAAAAAAATGCAACGTACGTAAAGTCACTACTACATTTAAAAAGAATGAGCCGTCACGGGACGCCTGGAAGATGTGTAACATCGCATTTATTTTGTATTAGTTATATGCATAAAAGGACAGATTACGATATGAATCAGCTATGGCTATATATATCAAAAGATAAAGCATTACAGAATTGTTCTATTAAATTATGGCTGTTTATTTATTTTATTACATAAATATTCATTTTTATTAAATTTAACAAGGCCGCGAAACCTAGTATAACGAGTGGCCTACAAAACAGTTTGAATCTTATGTTTACAAATGTTGCAAATGTTTTTAAGTATTTCGTTAATAGTGCAAAGTTCATGTTTGCGTCGCCACGCCAACAATCAAGTTTACATTCCTCCTATAGATGTTTCATATCAAAAAGGAACTCCTCTGTTTCGTTCCTATATTTAGCGATTCTCTGATATTTGTTTTAGTACATATAATTTTAAAAGACCATTGTAATGCACAGGATTATATATTATAACTAGCTGTAGCCGTAACTACTGCCACGTTTATTACGCAATAATCTAGTGTCATAAAGTTCAAGAGATTTTCCATTTTATAGAGCAATTATTGTGGAACATTGTAGGCTAATAACATAACGGTACAGCTTTTAAAAATAAAGCAATTACCACACAAAATATAGGTCAGAAGTACTACAACGAAAAAATAGTTTAGGAATATTATTTGGAGCAGTAAGAGCACTAAAATGACTTTACCAGTAAAAAACGAACTACTGCCAAGCTATAATAAGTAAAAGTAACATCGAGTTATAAAAACTGCCAAAAGAAACAAAAATTCAAAAGAATGAAATAACTGTGTTTTTTTGGAATTTTTATATCAATCAATCAAATTAAAATATCCTTTATTCAATTCAGGCCCTGAGAAGGCGATTACAAACGTCAAAGCTACCACCGATTCGAAAAAAAACCCCCCAGTCACCGAGAAGAAACGGCGGGAAACTCGATCTGGCTTTTCTCTTCGTGTTATATATTTTTACAAAGCAAATAGTTACATTCGTTATTGATGAATGCACAGAGAGAAGCGTCATTTCCAAACATCACAATCGTCCACCCTATAATTAGATATTAACGAGGTTGAAATGGTTCTTGAACCCACTATCCGGCAAATCGGTAATTTGTTTTGGGACGTAGTAATAAAATCTAACACTATTATCCAAAAAACTGTTACTGGTCTTAGTCAGCCGGAAACGAAGTGACTAGATTGTTATTATTTCAATTTATAGTCTGAATTATTTAAATGTCATCCTTTGTAAATTACATACTCATTGTATGATTTTCACATCTAGTGGTACTCAGAGCAATAATTCTAAAAAAAATTATACTGTATATTAGGTAATCGTTGTCATTTCGCTTACGCAATGCGTTACGAGCATATCAACATCAACAGTGACGGTCGGTGACGCGAGATCATAAGATTTTACCCATCCAAATATTCAAACACGCATATGATACAGTTGAGTATATACAATGTCTTGCACAAGCGCAATCCGTCACGAGCATGCCGTGGTCATCGGTGACGTGATCTCATAATGTGTTCCCTACCACTTTTTTAAGGCCCCCATCACGGCAAAAGATGCTTAAACTTCAATATAACATTACGGTAAAATGTTTGTATTTTGTACACGCACAAGTACAAAGAAGAGGAAAATCCTATCCGAATTGTAGTATTTCACCTGGGGACCGAGAGAAAGGAGCTACACAGATAACATCAGCTCCCCCTATACAAAAAACAATGGGGCTTCGAATAAATACCTTATCAACGAGGAGCGAATCCCGCAAAATGTCACTAACTACTGAAAGATAAACGGAAAAGTTGTTTTTATTTCTTCGTTTGGTTTCCCTCTTGTCCGGCCCATTGTTACCGCGATCGCTACTTCATCCTAATTGTGTAAATAAAAAGTTATTTGACAACTCACAAACATACTTTTTTGTGTTCTATTTTAGTCTTCTGCACAAACTCAATCACTAATTTAATAGTTTGTTTCATACCTTGGAGCATACAATTCAATGGTTTTTAAAATATTTATATTGTTCATAACAATTAAACCCGAATTAGGCCATGCTGAATTAAAATATGGAACGCAACTAGAATAAAATATACACCATCGTAAGCGGTGTTGAAGATTATCAATCCTCATTTCCTATTTTTATAGCATTTACTTAAAATAATATATAATAGAAAAATAATAACCGTATTCAACAATAATAGTTGCTTATTATAAAACGTTAGTTTAAATACTATAATACTAACCAAATATTTGAGACCACTGGGCTTTAGGACGGTGTTGTATTGGATAATCCTTTGGAAATCGTTCTTCCGTCCACATTGTTTGCAATGACACTTTATACACGGCGACATCGTTTACGTCACAACCCACGACCGACAAGGCGAATATCGAAAGCATAGAAATCAAGATGGCGGCCATTTTAAATTGAGCCGCCATCGCGAACGCACCTCTTACGAAAAGCGCAATAATTTAATTATCACTAGTTATAATATAAATATTTTTCTAAATCATTTATTTTTATTAAGTTTCACGTGCGTGCAACGGCTGCGGAGAGATACCGTGGACTTTTCTATTTTGGATTCCCGTTGCTCTCTCGACGGAAATAAACACATTGGCGACGTTACTGTGCGCGCGGGAGTGCCGTGCATCCGAGTTATTTATATTAGTTTTAGGATATTATTTATAAGCTCTCGTACATTATCAATAAACTGTTTTGTAGCAGGTACAAATTATTTGCACATACCATATTATGCAATTAGTTTTTAAAAGGATTATGAGATTAGAAACAAAAAAAAAGTTAATTGTTTTTACATATTATATTCTTAAAAAAATTATAGTAAATAATAAAAATATTTATAAGAATGGTTTCATATGTTAAATAAATAGTGTACTTTGTATAATAACGATTTATATTGTACAGTTAATTGAAAATACGTGATCATTGTAATGATGTAGATAAATAATTGAATTTTACTTTATTCACATATAAAGATATAACGAAATTTTAATGTCGCTTAAAGTACTCCCCAAATAAATGCCAGGGACGGTCCCAGATGTTTCTGTCCCTTTGTTTTATTACAAAATGGTGTTCTAATGCAGAACATTAACCCGCCTCAAGTGTCCGCGAGGCATTGATTGATTAATAGCAGGTTCCCTTAGATGTTATTGATTTTTAGTTTGTCCCTTTAGTGGGATCGATTAAATATTTATAGCTTTTGCAGTTAGAATTTAAATATTGATTATTTTATAAAAGAAATAAACGTCTGCACATATCTATATTAACCTAATTTAGTTATACTTGAATCAATAAAGTATTTTTTTAAACTTTATTTTTGGCAATAGTTCTTTCAGATTATTACTGTCATTGTCCCGTAGTCAATAATATTACAAGCGTCGTGCGGTCATTTCAATATGAAGCATCATGTGAGTCAATATTCTAAAAAGATGGTGGATGCCTTGTTAGAACCTTCCAGGGAGTTTTTGTGGCATCTCAGAATTTCATGGTCCGTGGAATTATTTTCCATTCACTTCATTTATGTACAATAAACTAACTATATTACGTAAAACAACACCAAATTTACACAATATAGAGTCAAAGATTATGAATAAAATATAAAAACCACTACATGACTGACTAAAATCCCGCCAAAAACTCCATCAATACAGTTATTGGTTATTAGAGAGTAAGCAATTTCAATTTAGCTTACCACCGAAAGATAAATAGCTATCGAGTGCTGATATAATACTACTGTGAAATGTAGCTAATTTCTGGACTGAACCTCTAAGAGTGGTATTTTAACGGAACTAAAACATGACACAGCTTGAAATTGGTTCGTTCTAATACATTTTCCATTTAAACTATGTTTGGTACTCGTGATCGAGTTTGATATGTTTGTGAATCGAATGCCGCAGCATTCAAATACGGGCCTGGTAATATTAGCTATTTTATTATAATTCTGTAAGATTAAATTGTATTATTGCATATTAGAAGACTGACGTTTTTAAGCTTTTTTTATATATTACATATTCCGACTGAAAAACGGGAGTGTTTCGTGAAATATGCAATGGAAGTAACTAATCTATACTAATATTCTATCTATACTAATATTCTATCTATACTAATATTATAAAGAGGTAAAGTTTGTGAGTTTGTGACGTTGTAGGAGGTAATCTCAGGAACTACTGGTCCAATTTGAAAAATTCTTTCAGTATTATATAGCTCATTTATCGAGGATGGTTATAGGCTATATCATTACGTTAAGACCAATAGGAGCGGAGCAATAATGAAGAATGTATAAAAATCGGGGTGTTTTTTCCTCTTCAGAGCTTTCGCTGCATATTAGTTTGCCCAAATTAACTATTTCCACACGAACGAAGTCGCGGGTAGAGGCTAGTTAATGTATAACCTTAGATAATATTGCATTTTTATTTGAGAATCTGTTGAAATAGTGTTTTTTTTTAATTAGTTAAAATGTACTTTTACTTAGTACTTTCGTTACATACGAAAGAGATAAGTTATGTATACATACATATAGGTAGTAAGAATGTAAGTGTAACGTGTTTGTACTTTTTAGATTTTTGTGAATACAAAATGTTTCAGATGTCTTGGAATAAGTAATGAAATACATTTCTATCATTTTTAGATATGTCTATTTGTTTCTATGTACACCCATCACTTTTTTTTATAGTAGCACGGCAAAGTGATATTGCACTATGCCTGATAGTAAGCACAGTGCAATCCAAAAACAACAGTGTGCACAGGAATTGCATGCTATAATCCCACTGTCCCCATTCCATCAGACGACGACAAGACGTCGTGAGGGCTTCCACCCTTATGTGGTCGATATTCCCGAGATTCGTACAAAACGATTGCTTCTACATTTATTATATGTACGGCTACGGTGTGGAATTCACTCCCGGCGTATGTCTTCCCGTCATTATATAACTTGGGAGTTTTCAAGAGTAGAGTGAACAGGCACTTAGCAGGTAAGCGCGATCCATCGTTGGCTTCATCGTCACTTACCATCAGGTGAGATTGTGGACAAGCGCATGCCTGTAAAATTTATTAAAAAAAAAAAAAGCGATTGCCGAGAGATACGCCATCCTTCGTCGGTCACCGCTGTCATGCCGGCCTGCGTAAATGCCTCTTCAAGTTACGTTTGAAGGAACCCATATTATAGGTAGGAGGGAACACACTAGCCGGAAGATTGTTCCACAGCTTCACAGTACGGCAAACATAGGATATTGCGAACTTTTTAGTTCGTGCCAAGATAGGTTTTACTGTAAAACTGTGGCTACTAAGAACAGCGCGCGTGGTTCGATTGTGAAAAGGTGAGGAAGGAATTAAATTGAACGACTCTGCAGACCACTCGCCATGGTACAGACGGTAGAACACGCTCAGTGAGGCAATGTCCCTGCGCAGTTGAAGCGGCTCTATAAACTCTGTAATGTCTAATGTCTAAAATCTGTCTATGTTAAAGTACTGCATTCTTATAGGAAATCATAAAGCATATCCTGGCGTAACATTTATTCTTGGTTTCATTAAAATCAGTTTGGGGGTGTAAGGGGTGTCGAATAACATCATAAGACTTGAGACACCCAAGCCAACCTCACCTGCACGTGGTGCACCCTGCTGAATAACGAACGAGGCAATGGCGCAAGTGGGGTGGTAGGGTTTTACAGCCCGACTGGGTCGCAACCACCATGTATATGGCGAAAAAGCCCGTAATAGTGATTCGCTTCTACGGGTCGCGTTTCGGGATCAGCCTGTGCATATCCAGCTTATTACAGGGCGGCATGATAGTGGCGACCGGCGATGGACAGTGTGTCAATCGGTGGTCGCTATTATTTTTGGATTGTACTGTGCTTACCATCAGGCATAGTGCAGTCACTTTGCCGTGCTACAATAAATAAACTCTATCAAAAGTTATTACAATTTTAATGACGACGCGACTTGAGTACGAGAGAAAAGTAAATAAGTAAATGGACTTAATACATTGAGATGATTTTATTAGTTACTAATTTTTTATATTAAGTTCTACGCAGACGGAGTCGCGTACACACCTAATATATTAATATTTATGTTGTATAAAATGCTATGACTTAATATAAAACAAGGATGGTATTCTACCAATATTATAATAAAGAAACTTGGCATTTGAAAACTAAACCATTATAGCTCGTCGTAAACAGTTTAAACTGTAACCTACTCTATTCGTTGGTATTAAAAACGGAACTTCACTCCGGTCGGTCCAGAGGGAATAATAAAAACTTGGAAATTATGCGCTCGAAACTTCGTCTATAGAGGCATTCGCTACGGACTCCGCGTGGATTGAACTCAAATAAAACTCCTCTTGTATCGGGGATTCAGTTCGTTGGAGAGATATCGCATTTTCCAACTGCTATTCTAGAGTTCGCGATTATTAAAGTTTTTTTTATTATTCCCCTAGCTGTCCTTTTAAACTTTGAAATCGTGTGAAAATATTTGAATTAAATGGTATACATCTGAATGAAGTACAAATTTGTTGTTTGATAATTTTGTTAAAGTATTTGTCAGTGTAGTTATTTTATTTCTATACTTTATCTAAGCATATTTAAATATACTAGTGGGCGCGCAGTGGTCGACATTCGACCATAGTTCACTTATCTCTTAAGTTTGAACTTTATTAGGGTTCTTTTATCAAAGAGTATACTTCTATAATCAAAGGTTTTCATCATGGGTACTCAGTTGCTTACGATTTTCTTTTAAATTATATGAACAAAAAAAATGTATGTCTAAATAACAATTGAAACTAATTTTAAATCTGAAAAAAAAACAGGCGATTATGTAAGGTGGTAAGGCTCTCAAATTCGAAGTAAACATAACTATAAGAAAATAAATAAATATATGACGACTCATGACACAATTTTCAACTAATTTTACACAACACCATGTGTCTTTCTGAGTAATATTGCATTATATGTAGTCTGTACATTGTGAGGAATAGTGATATCATCATTTGGAAAAGTAATGGATACACAATAGAATCATATCAAGGTGGTAGAGCCACGCTGAAGCTGTTACTGGTTTCAACATGAATGTGTCGGCTCGTCCGGGGAAGTACCACCCTTTCACAGAACACCGACGTGAAGTAACAGTGCTTGCATTGTTGCGTTTCGGTTAGTGAGAGCGCCGGAGACCTACTTCCTCCCCCTCTCCCAAACACAGGATGGCAACGCGCTTGAGACTCTGCTGGTGTTGCTAGTGTCTATGGACGGCGGTTGTCACTTAACACCTATGACGTAAAAAAAATGATTAATCCAAAACAAACACGTTTTTAATACTATCATAAACTTTTGAAAATGAATTCATTCTTGTTACAAATTCATTATCAACTGTACTAAATAAGATTGCTACATCAGGTTGAACTGAATCATTGTAACGGCGAAGATCGAAGTCATAGATTACTTTCAATAGCAAACACATTTTCTAATTTTGATTTTACAAAGTATTTTTTGGCTCGTTATTTCATTAAATCATCATTTGAAGTGAAAACACTATGAAAAAATACTAAACATTAAAATACTGAAATTGACTTTGGTGGTATTGCCTAACTTTTATGACAACATCAAGCAATGTCCCACTACATGAAGAGAAAACAGTCCTGCACCTAAAAAATGTGATATTCAATAAGACGAAACAGAATGATTATTATTTCAGTGTTTCTATAAATTAAAAAAAAATCATTATTTATCAATTATTTATTAATGAATATTATAAATTTACACAATATATTATTATAAAATTAACCTATAATTTGACCAGTTCATTTAAAGCGCATGTAAGGGACGCAACATCAGTCATGTTGAAAATATTGAAAAGGTAGGTAATTGGAACGTAAGAGTAAAGTGAAGGATCTCTCAAAGTGTCTTTTTTATTTACATGTGTGTATATATTGTGTAAAATTCAAGCATTAGTGTAAGTAATGCATATTTTAATTAATTTAATGTACTTATAATGCACTTTATATAAAATAAATAGCTTTCTGCACTTCTCCGCCATATTAACTTTATGCCAAATTTCAAGTTCATACGTTCACGTAGATCGCTTAAAAAGGGGTACAATTTTTTTGCTTCACGTATTAATATATAGATTTAAGTCATCATAAGCAATTGCGGTGGCCGTTTTGCTAACCTTGTGACGTCGTGACTAACTTATTAACTTTGTATTGCATATTCTGAGATGTCTCGACTTTCACGGTCTGTTTTATTTGGAATTCTATCTATTTATATCTAGCTTTTGCATACAGCTTCGCTCGTGCTAATTTAGTAACATAGTGCCGACCATGGTATTTCAAACTAGGTACTATATTTTGAGTTTAACCTTATTAGTAAATTTTAATTCGTTTATTTTAAATTAATTACTGCCCTAAAATTAGTTGTATATTTACTCTGTGGGCGGCGGAGGAACGGCATGTTGTGGGCGGCGGAGGAACGGCATGTTCTCTAAGAACAATATCTATTTAATATTTCTCTGGTAATAATGCTTACATGTATATCTGAGTACAATTGTTTATAATCCTTAATTATTAAAAAATAATTTTTTATAGGTGAAAGAATATTTTGAATTGGTTAACTGTTCCTTAAGTTTATTGATTACAAATAAAAAGTGTGTGTGTGTGTACTTTATGTACACGCGTTAGAAGGTATACTTCCTTGGCGTAATAAGATAAAAATCTTTTCTTAAATTTTTTTTTCATCCAATTCCACGTTTGTGGAAAAAACCACATTAACAATAGAAAAAAAGGTATTCAATACATTGAAAGTTTTAATACAAAGAAATACAAAGAAACAAAATGTTGACTATAGCTAACTTCACGGTGTCGGTTTTTCGAGACTGTGAGCGCGCGCATCCTAAAATTTACTCTCATCATTTTTCCCTAACGAGCCAAAAGAAGTATAACTTCAACATTTTTTTTCTTTATAGTAAAAGCTCAAGTAAAATTACTACCGTATCACATATGTAAAACCTAAAAATGTACGAGGTAAATCGTAAATAATGTGAACAGTATATTATTATTAATTTTCAAAAAGTCATCCCAATATTTGTTATCAACAAAA